>JAPYYX010001033.1:0-32523 GCA_030522605.1 Cremastinae sp. B BG-2022a | reverse complement strand
ATGTTACAACAATCTCTCTACTATTTACCATAATGCCATGGAAAAATGTACTTGCCTCCTTTTTTTACACCATCTTGATGGTGTTTTTGCGAGTATTAATCAATAACCAAAAGGTTTAATGTACAGTTAATGGCTAAAAATGAACAACTTCAAAGCAATCATCAATAATTTTGGCCAAATCAACAAATAATTCGATGCCAAATTGATCCACTGTTTAATACAAAAATTTTGTTCATTTAATAAAGATTTTTTATATTTCTTAAAATATTCATAAATCATTGATAACACATTATCTGAAAAAGAAAAATTGAAATACGTTTGAATTTTTTTAAAGGTGTCATGGCTCAGCTTGCCTATGGAAAAATCGCGTTCCTTGCCGGTACGGCATTGCTGACCGCTAAAATCGCTCTAGTCCTTAGCGCCATAATCGGCCTGAAGAAACTGGTGTCGAGCGGCGGAGGTAGTGGTCACGAGGTCATTTACGCAACAGCTTCCGAGCATCACGGTGGTTACGGAGGTTGGCAAAGAGCCTATGACCCCATGATACCAACGTGAAGAAACATTTTGTAAAAAAAATATTATTACAAAAAAAAAACAATGTCACGGGTTCGCGGGACAAGAACGCTCAAAATGCCAAAAATCATGTATTTATTTGTTCATCCATATTTATATATTTATTTATTTATTTTCGATATCTATTTTTTATAGATTTACGTAGTCCGTCGATATAGAAGAACGACAACCGTACTGTAAAAAAAAAGTTGCTTCTCAAATCATGTATTTTTATCTTTTAAAATTTTCTTTCATTTCATAGTAAAAGTTTTAAAAGACAAAGTTTATCGCATATTATGTTTCTTCTCTAATTTTAAGACTTCAAAATAGTTCCACCGAAATAAATTTTTTTTGAAATATTTTAATATTGCACATAAATGTTATATTTTAAATTTTACTGTAAATCATCTGTATTTGGAAACAAATCATTGACAAAAAACAATCGATTGAATTACAAAAATATTTATCATCGGTATTCTTCATTCGTTTTCTTATTCATCAAATCGACCAGACCGATCTCGAAAAGAACTTCTTTGCTCTCTAACCGCGCATCCTCTTCTGTTGTCTCTTTTCTTCACTATTTTGAACTGCATCTCCTCGCCTGTCTCTTTCTCCCGTTAAAGAGATACGCAAACTTTTTTCATCACCACACGTTTCGAAGAAGTGGAACTGCAAAATAGAGCATAAACATCCAGTTGGGCCACGACAAAATGTATTGCTATTATTTTATATGATTAAAAAATAAAATCGACATCACTTAATTATCATCTAAGAAAAAAAATCAAAAATTAAATACAAATTTACCACTACCAAAAACATTTATAGTCGGTGAACGAAGAAAAACATAAAAAAAGCATAAACAAAATCCATATGCACTCGTAATTGGATATAAAAATTATAGAAAAAATTACAAAGAATAATTTTTTATTGATCGAAACATATGTCAAAAAAATTCATGAGCTTATCGCAATTTATAAAAACAGAATTCAGATAAATTTAGTCTTAACATTTTAAAACAATAAAAACGAATACTTTGTTATACAAGCACGTCAATTTGTGTGTTGCATTCTTGGTAAATATGTTCAACAATTTATATGAAATAATTTTAATATTTGTACATATAAATAAGTAAGTGAAGGCAATTAAAAAATATATTTAGTTTTTGAGTGTCATTGTGGAAAAACGATTGATGAATTTTGTAATGCATTCCAAACAAATTTTTATTACATATTCACCTGTTTAATCATTTAATCAACAACTAATAAAAACTATATACAACAATAATACGGACGTATTCAAGTTTTAGAAATTTAGGTATTTAAATGAATAAATAAATAACGAAAATAAATAAATAATTTATTGTTCCTTTGGTGCTGTTACGATCTAAAATTATTTCCACTGTTTCTACTTTTGTACAATTTGGCTGGGTGGTGTGAGTTCGTGAAATATATGGGCATTTCCATGATTGCTAGAATTAAATCGGATTGTTTTTTTATCGGACTCGACGTCGTCTTCGGCGATGACCCCCCTCGTATCCGTGATGATCGTAATCTACGCTGGCGCTGTGCGACTGGGAGTAACTGTGATGTGGATGCTTCACGATCTCCACCGATGTTTTATCGTGGTGTTCTGGTTAATACAAATTTATAATTCACATTAAATTAAATCATATTCGGGCCTTCACCTGCATATATTCATAAAACGATATTTAGATCAATGTACGAGAGAAATTAGTTGATCAAATATTTTTTTGTAACTAAAGAGTACTTTTTGAAAAAAAAATGTTAAATCAACAATCAATTATTTAAAAATATTTTTTTCCTACAAAAGGCTTTTATAGTGATTGAACGTATTTGGAGCAGAAGAAATGTATTTCAAATATAAAATGTGTTGTTTAGGGTAAAATAAATATGTTTGGGGTACAATAAGGAGTTATTAGTTCATAATAAAAAAATATTAATTTACCTAGAGCTTTTTTAAGTGCGACTGCAGCTGCAAGCGCTAGAGCGACCTTCGCCACAACGAGAGCTTTTCCTGCTACCAAGGCGACCGCGTGGATCATCGCGTACAGCAAAGTCGCCTTCGCTGCTGCCGCCATCATCAAGAATACCTTCAAGTAGCCTCGTTTTTTCTTTTTCCCTCGAGCTGCGAATTTCACATAAAGAGAAAATTGACAATAAAGTCGTTTGTATATTCATCCGATCGAAACAAGTTTTTGTCTCAACTTTGGATCAGATATTTGTGACGAGTCACCACAGAATGGACTAGATTTTATTATTGATATCCAGAAAATAACGTACAACTCAATTCATGAGCAGATCCTTCAAATGTTGGCCTACATTTTTACTGTTATGAAGAAAAAAATAAGACACCAATTTACGACACAAATTAAACATTTTTTAAAAATAATGTCGACATAGTAATGTCACAATTTTGATACTTTCGATAATTTAATATGAATTAAAAAAACGTTTATTAGTTTTTGATTATTTTATGAAACTGGGCGTTTCGTTTTAATTACTATGACAAACACAAACAATTCTACTAATTATTTCACTCTCGTTGTTTATTTCAAATATTATATCGATTCTATTAAAATTGTCTTACCAAAGTAAAAATAATAATACGATCATCATTTTACAAACGTGTGATACCAACAATCGAAATCCAAGTGAAAATTAAAATTGATGACGAAAAACTGAATCTTCGAATAGAATTGAAGAAGTAAAAACTCGGACCTTCGTCGACTGCAGTCTCGTCGTTCCGTTCGTTTTCTTCATCCGTCACATTTTTATCCAAACTTTCAGGAGCGTCGATAAAATCGGTGACATTTGATTTCTTATCGAACTCGATGTTTTGGCGATTCGCAAGGACAGCGCGTCGGCATAGCGGTGAATTAATCGCGTTGTCAGTTTCGCTACAATCGATCCTCGCACCGCGGGCGACGTAAAATTTTCGGAGATTCGCGGATTTTCGCTCGTCCGCGGCGGTCGCGAGAGTCGCGACCGCGAGCGAGATTATCCCGATAACGAAGAGCCGTCGTTGAAGCATGCTCGACAGGGACTAGTCCCGCGGGTAAAGATTCTCTTATTTTTATATTAGATACTCGATGGGGGAAAAAGAGCGAACAGGGCGTATAATATTCCGAGCAATTATCTATCTCTCGTGAGAGCAACTATTATATTATGCATCCCATCTCTCTCTCTCTCTCTCTCTTTCTCTTTTGCCATTTTATCCTTTTTTAAAGCTTCTTCCTATATGCGAAAGCAACAAACCACGACTCTGATTACCGCATACAGAGCGTGAATTCACCTGTGGATGCATTACAAACGTAATCATCGTTTCGTTACTCATTTTTTACGGCGAACACGATCTGCGGCGAGAGCGAGCGATAGAGACAAAAAATCACGATAGCCGATCCATCGAGATTTATTCTTGAAGACGGGCTCCCAAGAAAATAGGTCTCTTCAATTTTTTTCATTGAGAAAAATTCTCCAGGAGGATGATTTGGTTGAGTGAACCATAATCATACGCATCGGTTTTTATAAAACTGTCGAGATAACCATTTTATTTGGTTCAGATTGAGGAAACTGTTATCGATGAGGGATGGATAGTGAAGTTCTATTGCAAATCACATTGAGATATGGCTATCGGATGCATCGAAAAAAGACTGAAATACTCTTGAAGTACTCAAGAAAATTATTTGCTTGAGTGAACTTAAATACGAGTGAGTTTCATTGAAATTGTTATTTTTCGTTCATGTTAAAAAATTCGTTTCGTTGAAAGATCGTTCATGAATCACTGTAATTTTGTATTATCTTGGAAAAAAACTTCTGCACTAAATCAATTGCTGATCAGTACAGGACATTTATGTGTGTCACTGTAAAATTGCGTTATTAAAAAATTCATTTGCAAACTCTTCCATTAAAATTATCTCGCGATGTGTGTGAGAAATGGGCAATTTATGGAATTATGTTCAGGATTTTCTGATTTTATTTTCCGTAACATAATCGTAAAATTTTAATGTGAACTGCCATCTCGAATTTTATCACTTTTGTTTGATTTTTTTTTTCGACGATCAATGTATGTACATTCGAAGTTCCGTTCGTAATTCGTTCTGCCTTCGTAAAGCCAGACGTGCTCCTATACGCACTGAAAGTCAAATCATTTTTTCCCCTAAACGCACTTGGCTGCTGCGCGAATAGGAAAATTTAATGGGATCGACGAGTTTCCGGTTTCAAATACGGATTTATGATAAAGAAATATAACTGTCGTGACCTTCTTCACATTGACAATTATTGACAATTTGTCACGTGGCGTTTCAACTTTCTCCGCGACTAATTTTATTTTTTCAATTAATGTCATCAGTAAAGTCGTGCGTTAAAAATAGGTAAAACATTAATATTCAAAAATATCCGTGAATATTAATACAGAATATTGAATATTCTTATGTGCAATTTTTTCAATTTGCATACTAAAATACTTCAAAAATGTCATTCAGACAGAAATCCGAATTTATAATACACAATATTATCGTGCATAAAAAATTAAAATTTTTTAAAAATAATAATTTGGCTGAACAAAATATAAATTAAATAAACACACTTTGTTGAAACTTCTGAAGTCTTTGAAAATGAATTTCTGGAAAAATTCGTACAAAAAAAGAAAATGAAATAAAAAAAAAAACATGCATTGTTGCAGGAAAAATCTTCTTGCATTGTTGAGTTAAAGAAAATAATTCATACGGCGAGCTGAGTCTTATGAGACTATTAGGGCATAAAGATAAAACACGTTTATAACCATCGAATAGTAAGATGCGTGCGTGCGTGTGCTTTTAGCTAGGTTACACAGGTAGGTCACAGGTTCAAGTCCTAAAATAGGAAAGAACCAAGCCACGATTGTTCTTGGACATTTTTATTTATCAACAAAAAAATAGACCATCAACACACACACACACAAACAAAAAAAAATTATACTATTTCGAAGAATAGAATTCCTTTTATCATCTTAATTTTGAATTTGAATATTTTAGTATCGGAGTGTAATATTTAAAATATACTCTTCGGTCGACTTTTTCACTTTATCATTCCAATCATCTTACGAGATTAAAAAAATTAGAGCGTCGGAAAAGTGAATACAATTACTTTTGTTATCTCACGATGAAAATAAAAATTCTTGAATATTTTTAACATTTTATTCTAGTACTAAACCTCGTAAAAAATCATGCAGTCAGATTTTTTGATTATCTTTATGATCTTCTAATTAAAAAAAACCATTTCTCTTTTCATGTTCCAATTCTCTCTGGTCCAAAAATATTATAGATAATCTCAAATCCGATTTTCGCTTTTATCACTCAGCGTACTTTTTGACCCAGACATTATATACTCCATAAACGTAATGCCGTGAAAAAAAAGATCCTCATCTCCTTTCATCAACCTTAAGATTCTGACTAACGATAAAATAATTAATTCCTTCCTCGAAGTAACATCAAGATGCGCGTTGAAACAGTCGATGCACGAAAGTGGATATTGAGGACTGAAAAGTAGTGAATATCGTTTTCTACGTATGTGTCTTTTCCCTCCTATATACACAATATCGTAAATTTCCCTTCTGCCTCGCGAAATCTCGCCGCTTGTCAAGTTTTTGTATGCCACGCGGTCGATCGAGCATCCTCGATTGATTCTCGATGTCATCAATTTTTTTATGGCTTCAACTTCATTGTTTTTATCATAATTTTTTCAACGAGTAATTCTTGACTCTGGAGATAAAATAAAAATGCAGTAAATCTTACTTCATTACGCGACGAGCGCAGTTAAACAAAATAAAATATTTTAATGTTATAATTATTGAATAATGATAAGCTGGCTTATTAATTTACAACGCAATGAATATAACTTTAAGTAAATTACAGTATGAGAAGGATGAATGAAAACATCTTAAAAATATAGCAAAATTAATTAATATTCATAAAATAAATATGAAGGCTCAATAGCGCGTTGAAAATTCGTGAAAAAATGTGTATCGACTGCACGCTTTCCTAGCTGCAATTTTCACTATGAAAACCAGCTCTCAAATTCAGTGGAGCATTCATTTATGATGTTTAAAGTTTGTAACGCGAAAAAATTTAATTATCAATTTCTCTAGTCGATGAGATACGAATCCATTACTCCGATAATAACTTCGTTGTCCTAAATAAAACTTTTATTTTTTGGTAGTCCCGAGCCACCTCGTTTTATCTGCGTAGAAATAGACGCTTGATGTATTGTCCAAAAGAGCTGGATTTACACCGGAAATGATATCGTTCGAAAAACACTAAATAGTGAATCTTTTTGTTTTTATTTCATTTTTTGTTATGAAGAACCGTTACCGATTTACGCGATCTCAAACCCATCAGACATCGGAATCACGAAATGTCTGAGGATGAAGAGAAAACAGGTGGAGAAGAAAAAAAAAGAAATGAAAAAACGTCTTTTAAACGATTCTCGAAAGAGATTACAATTATTCATACGTATATCCAAAATGAGATTTCGTTGGTAGAAATACGAATTGTTTTTGTCTGAAGTGAGCGTAGCTCGCGGCTATATTCTTTTATTTTGTACTCCGCCCGCTTGTTTCCTTCCTCGTCATGTGGTTGCGCATTGTTAGTCGCGAGTATGATCCGTGAGAAAGTCTCTCGCGATTCTTCTCGATTGCGAGCGCGCGTCGGAATTCCGTCGCGAGAATCTTGGCACCTGAAGCAGAATCTTAATTCCTAATGATTCTCATTTGCATATGTGTATACAGAGTGTGTTCTAGAATTTGCTGTAAGCAAATATACTTTTTTTAATTTGTCAAATTTTTTTGCAATTAGATAAAAATAAAATTATTTTCATATTACTAAATAACTAATAAGATAAACGAATTCGTGAACAAATTCCAAATCGAAAAGTATTTTGGCGTTTTTCGATCTGAGCAACCGTTGAGGAGATATTGACGAAAAAAGTTCAGCCAATTAGCTAGCGCCACGTGGCAGTGAGCGCGCAGTCACGTGATCATCTTGTTTGCAATTGGCTCGCGCTCCAACTCCCGATATTTCGGCACCGGCGCATCGGATCGAATAGTTGTCAAAGACTTTTCGTTTCGAAATTTCATCGAGAATCTTATTATCGTATGTCTAAAACCGAGTCTGATGACACCCTGTAGAAAATCCGCATGGCTATGTGGAACGAACCACAATCGCGAAACTCGTGAGCGGTATAGCGTTAATGGGCAAACTACGCACGGACCGGGCATACGAGAGAACTCATCCTGCTCTCTCGATTCATCGTCCTGGTCTCTCTTTCCCTCACGTATAGCGTGTGGCTTATGCCATGGGATAATTGTAAAGTAGGTGAGAGCGCCTCACTGTGTAGCATTAAAGATGCGCTAACCTCGATCGAGTCTTCTCAGTAGCTTGAACTTCATCGATCGACGAATCCCCTTTTATTTCGTTTCGAACAAAGTGTTAATTCCGCTTAATGAAAATATTTCATCGCTCTCTCGTTCGTCACGGAGAATCGCAACGAGAATATTTACTTTTCACGCTTTCAGTTATAGTCACGAATTTCCAACAACAGAATTTCATTTTTCTCTGATTTGAAAAATACTTTTTTTATTGACAAAATTTAATTAACAAAACTATTTGTGTTACGTATTTTTAATGACACAGGTACTCAAATAAAAAATTGAAACTATCATTATGTACCGTATTTTTAAATAAACTTTTTTCAACATTTTTTCCTACAGAAAGACATTTTTCAGTAGAGAATGTTTGGCATTTAGTTAAAATAAATTGCCATGTATTTTCGTTTTTTATTTTTGATAGAGTATTGTTTATTGCTTATTTTTACTTCTGAAAATTGTATCATTAATTTTGTTTACCGTTCAATTTAAATTGGTTTTTTTTGCTTAAATTTACATCCCACATGTGTTCTTCGTCTCGCAGATAACGATTCTGAGATTCAATGACACAGCAGCTCCAACGCAGTTTAGAATTTCTTCCTTGCCATACGAATGAGAAATGGCACGGACTGTACATAGCATACTCGTCTGTTGTTCCTTACCATAACGAGCTGGTTGTAAATGCCTTAACGGTGTAATTCTCACTGAGCGATACACATATAAGCTTCTTCACATTCGACAAGAGTCCACGTACGCGATTCCTGAAGGTTTCTCTCTTTACAATTAAATTAAGCATTGAGTGTCGTGTTTATTTTTTTTTTCAATGATACATCGATTACCTGAATTTTTCTCACTTGTGTCTCATTTTTTACGATTTTTTAAAGCTAATTTTTTATCGAAATGTAAATAAGCATTAATTTTTTTAATAAAAAAAAATATTATTTAGTTAATGTTGAAGAAGAAATTTAAATAATTTCTTTTTTTTAAGTATAATATTCAAGTAAAATTTGTATTTTTCAGCACGTTCTTGCCATTCCTCGTAAATAAGAAAGTCCCAAATCTCTAAATAAAAATCTGAGGAAAATTGTTAAGGTCTCAATGTCAAGTTCCTCGCGGCTCGTACAATTTCGCATTCAAATTCGCTATGGTACAAGGAAGTATAGAATTTTCTATACAAACACGGGATTCCAGGCAACAAATATGCAATAATAATTATCCCATAAATCATGCACACAACGAATAGAAAATTCACGACCGAGGTTAAAGAGAGATTCCAGTATCACAGAGGAATTTTATTCATGAAATCGATGAGCGAAAGATATGTTGTCCCAACAACAACCTATTTTTTGTTAATGAAACGTTTTTTATTAAAAATTAAGCAAAATTCTGTTTATTTCTTCATCACGTGGTAAAAATATTCTTCATTTTGTAATAGAGTAAAAAGAAAAATATACTTGGCGTGAGAAAAATTGTTTTCGTTTGGTAACCTAACAAGGTAAGCTTCAACTGAATGTGAAATGAATGCAAAACAAATGGGCGCAATTTCATCCGCATTTTCACCCACGCCAGTCAACACACTCGGATTGGCCTCTCTTTCTCTTTCTCTCGCCGCGAAGCATTTTCCGTTGCATTTTCTGCCGCGGCAAGGCCTATACTTTTACTCCGGTGCATCGAGGATGCGCTCGGAGGTGAATCGAGGGATCTATGAGCCGGCGAAGACACGAGCGGACTAGTTTTCAGGCTGGCGTAGCCTAAAGGCCAAGCGCGCGGGGTCACGGTGCCATCCTCTCATTCGTACTCTCGCCAATCCTCTCTCGTCCTTTTTTCCTCCATCATCCTTCTTTTCATCCTCGCGAATATCCCGCTGGATTCGAATGTGTCGTCGTAAAACCTGCTGCGCTCACGTTTAATCTCTCTCTCCTCCGCCTGACGGATTCAATTGCTCGCTCGCATTGGCCCGAGAGAGAAAATCCTTGCGACTCCTCGAGCCCTCGCATTCCGCAAATTCTACTGAACAGCTTTTTTTCTCGCTGTCACGGTTCGCTTGCAGAATTTGCATTAAATTCGCTAAATTCGAATACCGGTCACCGAAGCGGAGGATGCTCATTTTATTTTTAGATTTTTCGACACGAAACTTCATTACCGGCAAATAATTCCGACTGCTCGAAGTCGCGAAGAAACTCGCGTGTCTCGAATAGTTTTCAGATGATGAAGTTAAAATACGATCGCTCTTAATCGTGAAGTAAAAAAAAAGTTTATTGTGTCTTCTATAAGCTACTTCATGCTCAATAAATTTTTATAATATCCGAAAATATCGTTAACGTAGTCCATAAAAATTTAATTAAACAATTATCGTGCGTATACTGAGCCAAGCTCTCAATTAAGAGACAATTAACAGTCGATACGCGTTTCCGGCTGTTCACTTTGGTCGTAATTAAATTTATTCTAATCACCATCTTTAGAACCTTCCCCGGTGGCCCATTTTTTTCATCATATTTTTAATTATTTCATAATTTTTCAACTGTTCATTGTATGCTGTCATTTTTAAGCATTTTTAATTAAGTTTTTTTAAAAAATACTTTATTAAATTTTTATTCAAATTCTAATAAATTAAGTAACATAATGAGAAGCAATATAGGTGAAAAATTAAATACATTTTCAAGCTTCGCTGACTAAAAGAAAGAAAATCATAAAATTCTAAATTTCCATAAAACAAAAAATTCATCCCATATTTTGAAAAACGGGGCCACAATTATTTCCATATCAGACTTTTCATTTTCTCATCAGCGCGGACATCCTGAGGAAGTACCCCTCGTTTCTCCTTTCCTACTTCCCACAATCCTGGCCCGAAAACCGTATAAATTCACACACGCGCCGGAGAGATAAAAAAAACTGGGCAAAAAGTTGAAAAAGGAAGAAAAACAAAAAAAAAATCATGCACGAGAAACCGAAGCGCTAACTGCGTAAATGCGCGACGTGGATCACGATCTCTCGAGTGGGTCTCTGTGTCACGAGGGTCACATACTCTCGCGAGAATAATCTACGGGGAGAACCCCGCGCATCCCCTTGAGGCTGAACCGTACAGGATCTCTCTCCTGTCGCGATCTCTGACGGGTAGGAGGAAGCTCGGAGAAGGGGAAAGGACGAGGAAAAGGAGAAACAAGGAGTAGGAAAAAGGAGCCTCGAAGGAGGAATATTTTTTTTTCTCGTTTCATTCTAAATATACATGTAAATATAGTCATATGTATATAATATACATAAATACATATTCATATATACATATATCCACATATTTATGTACACATTGATAACGTTCTACGGTCCGTTTCTATCTCTTTTACCATCTTCCCGGTCCTCTTTTGTCCCCTTTTCAGCTTTTTCTCCTTCCCATTATCCTCGGCTTTCTCCTTCTTGCACCTTTGTCCCCGACACGCGTGCACGCTTCGCGCCAACGTTTTCTCTCTCTCTTTCTCTCTTCCTCTTCCTCTCGCTTTTTCTCCATCTCGTTCCTGCTCGAATCTTCCTCCGAGCTACCGTCCTCGTCCCTCGATCTTCTCACGGTGTGCACAGGTTCACGGATCCTCACGTGGGAGCATTACCGATCTTTCGTACCGTTGTCTCTGGAGGATAAGAGAAAGAGAGAGAGAGAGAGAGAGTGTGAGTGAGAGAGTGAGACAGGAATACGCGACATCCTCCTCACGTCCATTTTCCTCCTAGACGCACACTATGCTCTTTGCCTTGCTCCTCGTGTGGCTCAACCTTCCATTCGACGGTATATAGGAGGCCAACTTGCCAGACACAGGTGCCAGTCGATCGAGATTCACGATTCGCTCAATACGACGTAGACGAGGAAATTAAGTCTTGTGTGCGCGTAGAGTATAATAGGGAAATAATTCATTTTTCCCACGAGGCGTTTTAAACAATTTCGACACACGAGTTCGAATTCATGAATTTTAAACTCTTGGGTTCGTAATCGAAAGACAAAAAATTAAATAATTCAAATTAAACGTTTGAATCTCATCGAGTATCGAAGTCTTAATTTTTAACGAATAACGCGTGAAAGGCGCATTATATATATTTAAAAATATAAAATAATTAAATAAAACATATAAAAAATGGATTTTACAAAAAAGTGCGCGTTGTTGCTGGTCATTGGCATAGCGGCGACTTCGGCTCTCGCGAATGACGAGGCAACCATGTTCGACAGGGGATACCGATCTCTGTATCGAATATACGAGGACTGCCAGCTGCGAAGCGGCGGCATGAGCCTGTGTCTGAAGAAAAAAGCGATCAACTTCTTCGACAGGCTCGGAAGGATCGATAATTTATCGATCGCGGATAATCTGGAGCTGGTCAGGGTCCCGGGTGAGACGAACTCGACGGGCACGAGTTACGGGCGCAGTCTCGAGCATGACCTCGAGATCGCGATGGCGCGAAACTCCGGAGCTACGAGGGATGATCTGCTGAACGAAATTTTGCTCGATCGACTTTCGAACATCATGAACGCGTTCAACGTTCAGATAAGAATGCCGAAAACCTCGGCGGGAGATTTGAAGAGGAGCATCGAAGAGGGACGCGGAAAAATGAAGAAAATGATGGGAATGATGATGATGGGTATGGCAATGAAAATGGCAGCGCTCGTCCCCATCGCCATGGGCGTTTTGTTTCTCCTCGCCGGAAAAGCTCTCATCATAAGCAAAATCGCGCTCGTTCTCTCCCTCATAATCGGTCTCAAGAAACTCCTCAGCCAGAAACAGGGTCACGACAGTCATGGAGGATGGCAATCCGGCGGTGGTGGTGGCGGCGGTTGGGACAGGAGCCTCAAGGAAAGTTCTTCCAATCCCCTGGAATATGAGAAACAAAACACTCACGAGTATTCGCAAAATCTTGCGTACAACGCTCACAGAACGAGGAAATAAGATTATCGAAGGATTTTCTACAAATTCTATAACTCTAGACGAGGGACATAAAATTCTTCATGGATATATCTGAAAAATTCAAGAATTGTCAGAGCACAAGAGAATGAAATTCTTCAAGAATATTCGAACAATTTTTACAAAACTTACGGGACGAGGACACACGACTCTTCAGGAAGCTTTAGCAAATTCTACAATTTTCAAAAGACGAGGAAACAAAATTTTTCAAGAATATTACTCACTGAACAGAGAAAGAAAATATTCCGAGGATATTCTCAGGATTCGACAATTTTTAAAGGACGAAGGCAACTTCTTTTGGAAATGTATTCAAAATTCTCCAATACTCACGGTTGGACATTTTTTCCAAAAATTTTCTCAGTCTGGAATCGTCAATGATTTTAAAAAAAACGAGAGATAATGAAAAATTTACAAACATGTATACACTGAGGACAGCATAAAATTTCGCCACAACTTCATTCATCTAGTGACCGTCGATTTGCGGCTTACGAACTTTTTCGATCTTTGCGAGGATCGGACCCGAAAGCCACAAATTTTCATCGCTCGTCATAGACGCCTATAACATAGTTTTTTTTTCATCGAGTGCGTAGTATATTATTTTAGTAATAGCGTACACGAGAGCTCTGACGATCGCGCATTAACTTTGAGGATCTAATGGACGATTGACGCGACTGAAAAAAACAGTAAAAAACTTTAAATCGGTATTTAATTTCGACGATTACAAGAAGTAAAAAATTCCACATTAAAAAACAGAATGGCCTCTACATTACCGTAATATCATATCATGACAATCGACTTGACGGACAAATGACGTGAATGAGGTACAGACAAAATACGTGACGCGACGACAGGACGAATTTAACCCGCATTGCCATTTGGACGTAAATCGTAAGATAATTCGCTGGGTAAGATTCCTTACCGTAACACGGATTTAATTGACTGTGACGCTTAAAAACGACGACACCTTTTCCTCATTTTTACTTTCACACGATTAACCGCGGTCGTTGAGAGCCTACGAAACTTTTTGAAACCGGAGTAGTCTTTTTTTCTCGTGTACTTCTAACAAACACTAACAAGAGAGAGAAATATAGAAGAGAATAGCGGAAATAACAGAGAAAAGAAAACAATAGTTGCAGGAAAGAAGAACAAAAAAAGCCATTGTAACGAGAGAAAAGATTTTTTTTTTACATTTCGAGATGAGCTCCTTGTAAAATTTTTTCATTCTCGAATTCAAAAACTTTACATTATGATTCAAGACGAATTTTTGAGAAATTTTTATCTTGAAGTTATTTTTTCTTTACTGGAGATATCAATGACTGTTGTTGAAATTTTTGAAATATTTTGTTTTGTCATCGTTTGAGTAGAAGAAAAATGGTCTTTGTAAAAAACGTCGCTAAATAGTCGTGGGCATGTAGGAAGGATCTAGCATTACCGGAACTCGATTCCGTTGAACGGTCGATCGCGATATCGCTCAGTCGTGTGACATACTTAGAATGCTCAGTTGCATCTGGCGTTCGGTAAAGTCGACGTAAACGACTATTAAGGTGGAATGAAAAATAACTCGTAATGACAGTAAAGAAGGAGTGATTGGCAGAAGAAGAGACCAAGATTTTTCGAGGCCATACGCTTGGCCACTGTTGAAAAAGAAGAAGAGATATTATTCATATTATTATTCATTTAAAAAAAATAATAGAAAAAGAAATCGTTTTTATCTTTCGTCTTTAAAAAATTTTTTCTTTGCCACGATCTTGGACTCGATTCTCTCCGTTCCTTTTTCTGTATCAACGACTGTAATTTATTTATTTATTTATTTATGATGTATACTTCGTTTTTTATTTGTTTATTTATACTTTGTTTATAACGAATTATCTTATTTATTGCGAATTGATGTATCGTTCCGAGCGAGACTTGAGTCGTCGTGCGAATAAATGAAAATTTATCCAAATCGGAAAAGAGTTTTTTTTCAATCTTAAATCGCAATCTTTGTGTTTTTTATTTCTATTTATTTTCCTCCTCTCTTTTTCTCATTCGTGTGCATATTTGATCATTGTGAGTCTGACTTTCGTCCGAAGGAAAATTCGTCAATGAGCCTTGAGCCCGAGGACGGCGGCGAAGAGGGCGAAGAAAAATCCTGCGAGCGCTGTCGTCGATATCAGCAGGACGAGTCCGCCAGCCATTGTTGGTACAAGTGCAGCGAATTTGAGCTTGTAAGCTAACAAGAGCGCCATTAAAGCTCGATTCCTCTTCTTTTTGGATTTCTTTTTCGACTCTAAACAAATTAAGCAATAAAACTGTAACAATTGCACATCGAAAGAGCCAATAAAATATTTTAAATAACTTTTTACAGAAAGTAATGTCAAAAGTGAAATAATCGTTCTCATTTTCAACGTTTTAAAGAATAATTTCTAACAAATATTGAAAAAAAAATTTTTTAAAGTAAAAATTCAATTAACTGAATAAGTAATGATGGATTAAAAATAGAGAAATGAACAAAAAATTAATTAGTGTTACTAAAAAAATTTTAATTACGTGCAAAATAATTACCACGTCTCTCCAAAGCTGTTCTCGTTTTCGACCCCAAATCGTGAATGAGCTCGTGTTTATTTGTTTTCGTGGCAATCGCGGTGCTCGTCAGCGGTCTCCTCTTGGTGATTTTATTAACGACAGACATTTTGTTGCTGGGCGACGAATTACCGACGATTTTTGAAACCGCCAGTGTGGAGACTCGATTTTTCAACCGCCTTGATGAATCCTGACGCGCTACCGAGGAAAATAAATTCGAGGGTGCAGCGTCGACGGTCTCGCTTCTCGAAATATCGAACCACGAGGAATCCAGTCCACTCGCGAGACAAACGAGTGTGAGAGTAATCACGACTAGATTTACACGGGAACGCATTCTTTTCTCGTAAGCACATTCACTGGCACGAACTTTTATGGAAAAAAAATGTGAATGAAATGGCAATAAATAAATCAGTAAAAATAATTTTCGTACCAAACAATAGTTTGAAGATTTTTAATATTTAGTAGTTCGGAGATGATGAAAGTTTATTTTTGAAAATCACCTTCGCGTTCTTACCAATGCGACTTGAAGTCGTAATTAGTCGGTGATTTGTTCATTGGTAGTTCTTATTTTGCATCTCGTTTTGGCTTCCTTCTTGTCAATCTTTTGATGATTTTTTATTTTATTTTTTTAATAGTGATTAATCACGGACTTGCCATCACTCAGGTCGTAAAGCGATCGTCGTCCCTCCCTCGTCCATTAAATAATTAGTTTTGTGGTTCACCGTCAAGAACGTGAATTAAACATGAGCGTGATTGGCTGTGGTTCTATCGTGTGAAATTTTCGTCACGCCGGTACGCGCATCACTATTGAAGATTTTTATTTTTTACGACACTCTGACGGATGAGGAAATTTTGTTTACTTTTTTCGATATCAGACAATATTTGACACTGATCGATGAAATTCTTATATTGAGTTTGCGCTCTCGTTAAATGATATATTTTTATGTTTTAAGTCGTAATTTTTTGATTTACGAATTTTTACTGACGTTGATACGGACCACAAAATAAAAAAAATATTTTTCGCTGTACTGTGATTTTATTACTCGCAATTTTCAGCAATAATCAAGTAGCATGATTATTACCATTATCATTGTCTTCGTCTCATCATTATCGAAAGAATCGCTTATCAGATTGTTATTTTTGATTTCGAAAATATTTCTCGCACTAATCGAACGCTTTTTGTTTTATTTTTATTTTCAATTTTATAGGATGTTTCGATTGAGTGAAGATATCGTTGCTATTTTTACAGTCTGTCGTTTTTCTCTGCAATTTTGGGCACTGAACAAACTTCTCGACGATTTTTCCTGTCCAGAATTTGATTGATGAATGAGAAAATGTTATCCCGGAGAAACGCACGGAGCAACGAGCGACCGATAACTAAATCGCGTGTAGGCGATATTTCGCATAGGACGTGCGAGCCACGCGAGAGGGCAAAAAAAGCTCGGTTAACCAGCGATCGAACGATCCACAAAAGAGAGACCGCGGTCTGGGGAATCGCGGGCTGTTAGGCCGGCGGCCGTTCCACGCTTCAGTTACCGACAAAATCGGCAATCCGTAAAAAATTAGTATGACGGGTAATGTGCGTGTTTTATAAGTACTATCATCCGAGCGGGAGTTCCGAGATATCCTGGCTCGACGAGAAGGATGCACCGTCGTCAGTTGTTAGCCGATGTCGGAAAACCTGTCGCGATCTCCCGATACAGTAACTAACCGCACGAACGAACGGCGACCAAACGAAACAACGGAACGGAATGGTGACACATTGACGCACATTTCCACGCGAAATTACCATCAATCGAACACTGACAATCGCTGCATTCATGGAAATTCGATTTTGTTCCAAATTGAACAGTGGGAGGAACTTGACAAAAATCATTACTTCGTTCTATGAACTTTTATACAATGTTGATAGAGTTTTTAATACTGCTCGAGTTAAACCAAAATCTGATTTGAAAACTTTAAGATCTAAGTTGAAGTTGAAGTTGAATAGCAACGACCCCCAAAATATGAGCACATGTAATTTAGCCGAGTTAGACACTTCATGAAAATTCACCCACCGGTTCGATTTTTGTAAATTTATTGCAAAATTTGTCATCAGCGACCCCAAAAACATAAGATTACAAGATTTTAGCAAAATTTAACGATTTCTAGAAAATTCATCCGCTATTTTGAATTTTATAAATTTATTTTAAAATTCGTGATCAGTGACCCCAAAAACACGAGGTTACCAAATTTCAGCAAAATCGCACGATTTTTTGCAAATTCATCGGACATTTTAAATTTTGTAAATTAATTGCGATATTCGTGATCAGTGACTCCGAAAACATAAGGATTCTAAAATTTTTTTACAGTCATCCGCCATTTTGAATTTTGTGAAAATATTGTACAATTCGTGATCAGCGACCCTAAAAACATAAGGATACCAAATTTGAGCAAAATCGGACGTTTTTTTGATAATTCATCCGCCTTTTTGAATTTCTTAAAGTTATTGTAAGATTCATCTTAAAAAAACTTTTTTAAAAAGTAAAAAAGTACGCCAAGTAATGAATTAATTGTTACAAAAATTGAATGAAATCATTTTGTAACCAAGTAAAAAACAAATTTTTTTACATAGATTCCACAATTAAAAATTGGCGTTCATGGGTAAATTGCGTCGTTCGACGGAGAGCTTATTTATACATATAAGGAATAAAAGGAAAAAAAGTAAATGGATTTACCGTCGGAAGCCTTAACACATAGGATTGCATGGTTTAATTGCTAGAAATATCAATATTTTTTAGGTTATAGAAAATCCTGAGGTGATTGAGTAAAATGGATCTCGGATTCTATTTTAGTGACCCAAAATACGTATCATAAGCATGGTCCGGTCTCTGGGTCTGAGAGAATTTTTTTTTGTGTGGCTGTGTAATTAATAACCGTTCAAAACTCACCAGATTTCGAAGGTAACTCATCCACAGTGATGATGATCGACTGCAGCAACGTCGAAACTCCGCCAGGATTCTGTCATATACCTGTGTGGTGGCAGGTAACAAATGGAATGATGCGGCGGTCATCATAGCTAGCTCACCGACAGAGAGAACCGTCCTCGAAGTTCGCCGGGAGTTGCAGAAAAAAATTGCCGATCGTAACGTACAAATCGATGTCTCTGCCCCTGGAGAAAATGCTGAAGTATGGCTAGATGAGGACGAGGATCCGATTCACAACAATCGTCCATCTGAAAAGAAAAATGGAATTCAGCAGTGGACAGAAAAAATCACACAAGAAGCTGTCTCTGAAAAGGGTGGACATGACATCAATCCTTTTTATTTGACATCAATCCTTTTTACAGGCCGACAGAAAACTGACGAGGAACAGGACAGACCGGCACGGAGGAACCCTTGATTTTTGGTACTGATCTGAAATTTATGTCTTTCGACCATTCATACAGTCGAGGCGAAACACTGTTGGATGAAGAAGAATTTGAAAAAAAACCGAGAATTACTGCAAAGCAGTGGCGGATATAGATTCTGTTAATGATTCCAGCCTAAGAATAGAAAACTGGCAGAGCGAATCATCAATCCCCATAGATGGACTGACCATTGATGATATCGAAATCACTATCACCGACAATCATCAGTGACGGTCAAGCAATCATTGCAAACAATGAAGTTGTCATTCATGGGAATGATACGGTGAATGAGTGATTTTAACCCAAAGGAATGGAAATGAATTTAGAGACTGATAAGAAAGCTGAAGTAGGAGTAAAAAAAAGTAAATACTTTGAGTCAGTTCCCGAAATCGCGTTAATGAATGATCTGAAGTGTGGAACAAACAAAAGGAAAAAATTCAAGAGAATTATCTTCAAAAATGGGTGCTCGTTTATTCAACCAATACGTGTGGACAATCGACATTATTTTATATCTATGACATGTGGGTTCGATTCTTTGGCTCATCTCTTCATCTCGTGGGGTCATGAAAACGAAAATTACGCATCAGCAATAGAAATTGGAAATAATAAAAAACTGCGTTTCGTATCGGACTGCATAAAAAAAAAAATTACCGCAAAAACTTACCTTGAGAGAGCGAGGCTGTTATTGAAGTCCAAAAGAAACGACAACCGTGAGGGAGAAACAACTGGTGTGTTCCGATATATGTACACTGTGAGTACTAGCCAGTGGTTACAGTATGTTCCGATATAAGTGTCTAGTATAATATTCCAGGACCCTAGGGACATTCACGACGTCATAGATGGACGCCATTTTTGTACCGCAAGCGCCAAACCTCGGGTGTGTTTCGAAAATTCACTGCCAGCACTGTCAATGCTGCGATGCGCGTTCAGAAATTGCTCGCAATGTGCTGCTACAGCTTGCACGCCAGTGTATGGCCCCACGTATAAATTTTTGAATCTACGTTCGACACTCGGGTATTGCATGTATGAAATCATTTTGTAACTAAAAGTGAAAAAAATATAAACATTTTTTGCATCGATTCGACAATTAAAAATTTGTTGTACGGGTAGATTTATTTTCATACATTCATTGAAAACTCTTCTCCGAGCGACTAAATTTACCCATACACGCCAATTTTCAATTGTCGAATCCATGCAAAAAATTTTTATATTTTTTTCACTTGGTTACGAAATGATTTCCTATAATTTTTGTAACAATCTTTCATTGCTTGGCGTAATTTTTTACTTTTTAAAAAAGTTTTTTTTAAAGATTTAATTTTTTTTTTATATAATTAAAAAAAAAATGTTTAATTATTTTATTTTTCATTTCACAATGTTTATATTCTGTTCTATAATTATTTTAGTCAGCCCCCCTCCCCTCGCCCCTGAACCCCCCCGCCGGGGTTTCATCTCTGGGCCCCATCACGGTCTTCGCCCCTGAACCCCGAACAAATTTTTTCGCATTTTTCATTACTTTTCGGAGGTAACGCAGCGTGAGATTTCTCGCAAAGGACGTATGTCCAATATGAAGGAATACTTCTCACATCCAATTTTCGCCGTGTACGTATAGCCGTACTTTAAGAACCTGCGAGACGCTTTCAAAATTGCCACGCGAAATCTCCGTTGTGAATGCGGTTTGCGTGACTCGTTGTCGACCGCCTTGAACTGAGCCCGAAATATCGTGCGAAATAGATGGCTCTAAAGCATTGAGAACTCTCACTCGAGAAAAGGATACTCGGGGCGAGTCACGCGACATGTACTTGTCCCGAGACTCTACCAAAAGTCTCTTGATATTTAAAAAAATATTGTTATTTTGTTATTGACGTACATTTCCACGTGAAATGACCATCAATCGAACACTGACAATCGCTGCGTTCATCATGGAAATCCGATTTTGTTCCAAATTGAAGAGTGGGAGGAACTTGACAAAAATCATTACTTGGTGCTCTGAACTTTTATACAATGTTAATAGAGTTTTTAACATTGCTCGATTTAAACCAAAATCTGATTTGAAAACTTTAAGATCGAAGTTGAAATTCCATTATCTTAAGTTTTTGTTATTTACAAGAAGTTTCGATATCAAACGTAGTTTTCAATCCGTCATTCAAAAGCTACATTCTTTTTATTTTTTATTCGAATCTCAAAGTATTGGCTCATGACATTCTGATTGTTCATCATTTAATTTCATTAGTAATAATGAAATGTTCTCTCGAAATGATATCGCTTGAGAATATATTAATATTTAAAAAAACATTGTTATTCTGTTCTTATTTATGCACTACTGCAAATTTGTCGTCGTTACGCTCAGAGGAGATTCGGGCCGGTCAATGATGATATCCCGTGCCCTCGGGAGTTCGTGACGCTCCTAAATAAGATTGGATTATAATCCGATTGAAATCTGACCCACAAGAAGTCAATCGAAAGCTCGATTCTCAAGTGCATCGCGATCACTCGAGCATGTGCAATAAATCGCGGAATGAAAGCGTATCTTCTCAGTTGAAATTATGGATGATCGTGAGTCTCGAGGGACTTCAAGAGAATTCCACTTTGAATAATACATGAGTATGAAAAATATAAGTCAGCTGTATAGAATATTGAGAAATTAAAAATTCGCGATTTTTCTTACAAAAATTTTCGTAAAAAATTTGTTATTCCGCAAAATTAAATATAGTCAGTATGATTAATAAAAAGTGTTAAGGATTCATCACAATTTAATCGAAAAATAATATCTTGATATTACAATTTGAATAATATAATTTTTTGAAAATTTTTTCAAAATAAACAATAACCAAAATTGCCTTGTTAAAAATGAGTTAGATCAATTATTTTTATTATCTCCATTGTCAGTATCATTTTTTAACATAACTACATACAACATCTGTTTTATAAAGCACTGAAGGCGAATACACAATTAATTAAGTTTGAATTCTGAAGTCTCTCGAGTGTAAAAAGTACAGTCCAGAAGAGATTCTTGAGAATATTTTTTTTGGAATAAAATACAACCGAATAATCACCAAAAATTTTTTTGCGCCTAAATTTGAGAAACGTAATTGCTCTTATGTGGAAGATTATACGAATGAGAGCGTAATAAGAACGAAGGTAAGAAGAGATAAAAAGAAAAAGAAACGAAATAAAATGAAGTCAGTTCTGGAAAGATTCGTCGTGATTGCGATGTCTGTGTTAAAAAGCGACTCTCGTTTCGCGATATTATCGTTACGGTTTTTCTCGCGGTTACCGTTCTTTATTGTTTTGGCCCTGCCTGGTCGACCAAAACCGCAATAATCATCAGCGACGATACGATCGTAACAGCTGTGACGAAACGAAATAAGAAAAACGGTAATGAACACTGCTTTCCTTTCGTCAGCTCATTTTTTTTCCCTCGAAACGAAGAATTGTGTGCATAAGCGGGAAAAGATTTACAAGCCGTTTCATTCAATTACCATCGACATAATAATTATTCCGATAATTCCGTACAACGTGTATTACAAGCAAATCAAAGAGCACGGATCGGTTGAATAACACGTAATTCCCAACTTTTTTTTGATGTCGAGTCTTGGTCTATTTATTTTATAAGAAAAAAATTATAACTGGATAATTGCATTAAAAATTAATTATGAACATTTTTTCACTCGCATAAAATCGAATAAAATAGTTTATTGATATTAATTAATTTTTATATCAGTGGGAAAATAACCTTCGGCCTAGATCGATACAAAAAATTTTATTAGCTTTACATGCCTATAAAAAAATTGATAGTCAAGATTTCTGAAAAGATTTGGAGTTCAAAAAATAGTGAATCTAATCTTAATTTAATTTAAAAAAAATAAATTAATTTAAAATAATAATTTCTTTGGCTCTCCAAAAAAGCTTTATTTGTAAAAATTTAAAACTCACGCCAAACAAATATTTTTTTTAAATAATTGGATACGAAATTTGTTAATTTGCACATTAAATCGTTCATGGGAAATTTGCTCTTACAACGTTTGCATACGATTTTTCGCTACGGTCTCTTGGCACGACAAATATTTTCCGCGGAGTATTCAAAGCGCCGATCCGTCCTGGGATAAATTAGTCTCGATCATTTTGATCAACCAGCCTACTCGCCGGAAGAGCGGCGAAGAAAAATAGCGTTATGCCAAATCGAGAGTTACGGATGTTCCTTGGTCACGCGCCATTACCGAGTCGGAAGACAAAAGGACTCTGAACTCGAAAATATAAAAAAATGGATATACATGGAGGGATATACTTGTCAGATATATTTCTCTCTGCATCTCCGATTTCTATATAAACTAATGATCGTCCCGGCTTGCGAACTCAGTCGCTGGATATCTCTCGAGTATCCACCTTCGATTTTGGCAGTGGAAGTTTTTCGTATTTTAAAATACCAATTAAATATGAAATAAAAATTAGTGGTCTTTCGATAATTCTTTGATGTGTCTTTTATCTGTTTGTGGAAACATTTTATATTTTTTAAATAAAGAGTATAAAAAGCATTTTAACGACATGTAAATAAATCCTGAATATTTGTTAAGCTAATTATTCTTTGATCAATACTTTTCTAAATGATCAGAAAATATAAAAAAAATTGTGAAAGTGAATAATCTATTTATTTTTCATAATAATTGAATATAAAGTAACAATAATAATAAATTGTGATTGAATTTTCAACATGACGATTCTTCGAGTGATTTTCGTGTATGCTGTGTTCTTACGAATAAATTATTCGCATGCGGAAGAAGCCACGAAAACGAGAAATACTTCTTTGAGTACCATCGTGAAAAATACCCTGACGAATGGAATGGAATGGATCGGTGATGAAATTACGAACGCCGTTGAAAAAATCGTTCCGATTGGGGAGGGCGTTGATTTGTTCGAAGGCCGGACCATGTGTACGTATAAATTGTCAAATTTGTCAATATATAAGCACCGGATAAATTTGATAATAATTTAATTTTGTTAACGTATAGATTAGTCATTAGAAATAATTTATTTATTCGAAATTGAATCGAAATATTTAGGCAACGTGAAAAAACAAATAAAACATATCGTTTCGCATTAACATTGAAAAATGAACATGTTGTAAATGCGTAGTCACATAAAAAAAAAACGTAAATTCATTTTGTAAATAGAATGAAACAAATAATTATAAAAATTTTGCAATTCTATGAAATTAACACATAACTTCATTCTAGGCAAAAAACGAAAAAAGCATCACAAAAAGAACAAATTTCTCATTCCGTTGCTCGTTGGTTTTCTTCTGATAAAATCGATCCTGTTGCCGCTTGCACTGAAAGCTGTCGCCGTTTTGAGCGGCAAAGCTTTCATCCTCAGTCTTATGAGTCTCATACTCGCGGCGATCGTCGGCTTACGACGAATTGTAGGCGGTGGATTCGCAGCTCCGACCGGTCTTAGTTACGACGGATACAGCAAGTACAGAAGAAAAGACCAGCTCGTCAGTGATGACAGAAATTCTTACGACGAGGAAGATCCTTATAGATATTATCGAGAGCAACATCGAAGATAAATTATTGTGCGTTTTTTAAAAAGAATTCATAGTAAAATTAATAAGCAGTAAATTACATTAACAAAATCTCCGGGAAGTATTATAAAATTAAATTGAAATAACAGAAATTTTTTATCATTATTCATTTTAAAAAATATTCAAGACTGAAAAAACATACAATTAAAAATTGTTGCAGAGTTTTTTACATCCACCAGAAAATGTTTAAAAATGATTTTTTGTTGTATTGTTAAAAAAAATACTTATAAAAAATGATCGATTGCATGTATTTATTTTCTGATTCTGAACTTAACCTTTCTCTCAGCTGATCTCGCTTGAACTTGCGAGGGAAGTGAACGCCTTGATGACCGTGGAGAAGCGCATCGAGTTACGTAAGCGAGCCGGTGATGACTGTTCACATCTTAGAGAGGGAAAAGAAAAAAAAAGTAAAAAAAAATTGGAGAGAAAGTTTAATGGGGATCGTAGTGCCTCGAAGAATGCGGAATCCACGTAGAAAAAAATCACTCAATAGTCATCAAGGATTTTTGTGTTTTCCTTTCAGTGTATTTGCGGAGTCTTGTAATTTTTCGCAGACGGTGTCAAGAGCTCGTCATGTTTGAATCCCATGAATAAATTATTTTCATTGTGAAAAAAAACACTCAACTGAAATTTATTCATTCAAGAGCAAACTCTATTCATTCATGATTACGATTTTTTCGAATTTTTTTCTTAAACGTTAGTGACGAAAAAAGTGAATGGTTGTAATTTATCGGAGTGATGGATTTGAGCTACAATTAAGAAATAGATTATGAGCTTAATGATGCTTCCAAAAAAAATGATGCAGGATATTTAGAATGAGTAAGAAGTTCAATGAACCATCGAGTTATTCGATGCGAGTCCTGACTCCATTCGTGACCTAAAAATTTCTGGCAGGATCATTAGACATTTCTTAATGGTTAAAATTAGTAATTTTATCTTTTGAAATGAACAATAAAATTGTTGAAATAAAAAATTCACAATAAAAAATCAAAAAACTGTTTTTTAGAAGTTATACAATTTTTTAACGACAATTTGTTTGAAAAATTTTTTATGTGTTAATTATATATAAAAAAAAGTTTTTCATTGCATGTAATTTGACATTAAAATGCACAGAATCTAATTTAATCAAAAATGGATAAGATTATTTTAAATGGGTCGATTAGAATTACAGCTAAAGCTGTAACTTCAAACGTCATAACCAAAAACTACAAATTCTCAAAATACAACAAAAATAAAGATAAAATATTTATATCGTGAACATTGATGTTTTCGATGCAAGGAAAAATCATTCAAAAATTTTCAAGTTAAAACTTGAGTACGGAGAGTAGAAAAAATGCTTATTTGATATTTGTTTTTCAATTCTTCATTGTTCGTCTTTACTAGTTTTACTCACCAAATTTTGTGTCCATTCTTTTCGATAAAATGACATTTTAGGATTAAAATTTTAAAAAATTGTTTTCCTTCATTTTTTCCATGCACACTTTCGACTGTTTTTACCAATTACTCAATAGACGAACTGTACTGAATAGTTTATTCAAATAATCGAGAACGAGAACAACTTTTAGTTTAAGAAAGAATTTCTCTGGTTAGCACGCACTAAATTCTCGTTTCGTTTTTTTCGTGGGACGAATTACCAGATAACACGCAAACGTATCCAAACAGTTTACTTTCCATTTTTCCGTGACGACTATAGAAACCGGCATTTTACGCCTGAGATCCGGAAACTCTCATCTCGGTATCGGAAAACGGGGAAACGCAAACTCGAGCTTTCAATTATCAGAATCGGAAGTTGTCTCTCGGAGAAATGTCTCCGGGCTCACCCAAAAATTCCGTTGTAAAAACGGGTGTGTTCGCGCATTCACCGTTACGTTGTGGCCAAACTTTAACTTGGAGAAGAAACGAAAAAAAAACAAGACGAAAAGTTAGAGGATGGACAAAGCAGCGAGGGAGAGGGAGAGAAATAACGATGCGCGATATCGGACGAGAAAATTCTCCTGTTAAATATTTAAAGAGATTCCTCGATGGAGTACAATGGATCCGAGCAATTGGAGAAACAAATAAGGTCTCTTGATTCACGACCTGGATGACATCGACCACGAAATTCCGGAACGTTTGTTTTCTCTTTTTCAGCATCAAATACTACTTTTTCGTTTTATTTTTTATTTAAATACGTCACTATATTGAGGGTAATATCGGAGCGAATTCGTCATTCGCATTCCGATCTCTGATTCATGCAGGTTACGAAATTATTCAGAATTCTGACAAATGAGAGAAATTTCTGAAAGGGGAAGAAATTCATGACGTCTCGAGAAAGTTATTAAGATTATGATTTACATTGATTTCTATTTTTCATCTATTGAATTTCAAATCAACAAGTTCCGGGTTTACATTCATCAAATTTAATTTTGGCGAATTATAAATCTTGTGTTTATAGAACATTTTTTTATTGATTGATCAATTTTAAGGTCGTTCATAAGTATTTCTGTACAAATAATGGAATAAGTAAAATTTGATTACAAATTATTTTTGTAATTAAAATATTTTCAAAGAGGGGGAATATTTGCAAGTATTTAAACGAGAAAAAAAGTTCCTTCGTGAAAAAGCGAAAGTTTTTACTTGAGTGTTTACTTTTTAACAGGCAGGATTCGAATTTCTTTTATTCGACAAAAGCGGTGTTTGGTAATTATCATGAGATGATTATGAATGTAATCAAGAAAAGTATGTATCTGCGTGGAGTACTAGTCTATAAATGCGTATACGAGCTCGAGATGCATGAGATTATATAAGCTGAACCAGTCGTGCGTGTAATCCGTGTATTCACGTCTTACAGGTAACCGGTCTCTGGGTCAAGGCAAGCCGGACTATGAGAGTAAAATTACACTCACACTCAGCTCCCCAATGAAAAGGGCTTCGATTTTGTATACCTGTATGATGATGCGCGTTATTAACTTTTCTAGAGAAAGTGCACGTGGCACGAAGATCTATTGTTTTCGTCCTTTTATACTTTTTTAAGGATGAACAGAAAAAACTGTCTAGTGAGGCATTTTTTAACTTTTTTCGAGAAAGTGTTCAGGTGGCATGACGATTTTTATTTTTTTCAAGAATAAGAATTTTATAACAATTTTTTTTATAACAATTTTTCTTTATTTCAAACATTTGATTTAATTGTATTAAATGTTTTTGAAACATTAATTATAAAAAAAGTCTTTTTGATCCAAGGAACAAAAATTCATCTCCACAATTAAATTTAATTTTTCTAATTTTAACCAAATTCTAAGTAGATTCACATTACATAAATTTTCTGAAAAAATTAACGAATATTGTCGTGTACTTTTAAGAAGGAAAAACATTTTTAAATCGGTGTGGTGTAATTGTTTTAAAACAGCAGAACAAATTGAATTTTTCTTTCGGAGTGATAAATAAATGTTCAATTGCTTTGAATGTCAATAATAACTTGTCGACTTTTCTGGGACACCAGCTTTCTTCGTTCGACACACGTGTGTTTGTCTAGAAATGGGAAATTCGTTTCAGAAGCGCAAATTTCTGGGTTCGAAGAAAAAAAAATCAAAAAAAAAATGTGTGTCTCTCGGTGCGAATTCTCGCATGCACAAGTCTATTTCGAGTTACGCTCGTAAAAATTTAACGCTCCTGGTAGTGCTTTCCATTCATGTCGAGCGTAAATATGCATTTACATATTCCTATATACGATTTTTTATTTTCTTCGTCACACTGGGCATGCGTACAATGAAAAATATTTGAACTTGGCTTGGAACTAATTTCTGCTTGTCGACCGTTTTCAAACATGAATGTTGAAATTAATCACAGAAATATTTGTTGACTTGTGAGTTGTCACCGAAAAATAAATAATATTACTATTATTATATTTTTTACTCAATGAAATTCAAACGTAATTGTTTTTTAAATAGTTTATTTTTTCAATTAGTATATTTTATCGAATTTTCGTCTTTTTGGATGAAAATTTTTAGACGAGATCTATTTATCAAGCAACAATAAAAAATGACACTGCATTTTTTTTCTCAGCGAGTAACTTTCTTCATAAAATATAATAATACCGCTGTGAACATTAATTAATGAAAAAACATTTATCCATCCTAAAAAACGATAAAAACAGCCTAATCGACTTTTTTATTCTAAAACTTTGCAATACATATTCTAATAAGATTTTACGTCGAAATGTTTAAATGGATAATAAAATTGAATGAAAAAAAGAGGAAACTGGATGCAATGACCTCTGCACCTGTTCCTGGGTTCAAGCTCCCAAAAATCTCGAATAACTCGAACGTTCACGTTTCCACATCGATTCTCCCTCTGACCTAAATTCAAGATCTCTAATCTCACTCTCTTTTTTCAAGGTTCTTAGACATTGTGTTATTAAAGTGAGAAAAGAATAAGAATAAGAAAAAGAAGAAAATGAGAGGAGGAGCCCACCCGATCTCCCTCTCTGGTTGTGTGGTTTGTTTAAAAAATTATCGAAGAAAGTTGTCCGGGGGGAGGACGCCGGGAACCTTTACGAGCACAATGCTTACATATTCACGCGCCCAATAGTCGCCGCTTCGGCATTATGTGTACGCACATAAGAAAAAGAGGAAAAAAATGTATACGTGTTTATTCTCCTCGGAGTATGGAGCGTGTCGCGCGTGGAGCAAGGGTGGGGCCACGAGGGGAATTCTTCCAAGCGGGTATAAAGATTCAAGCCAACCCGTGTTCAGATCACACTCAACTTCGAAAAATTATCCGATCGCTCAGTCCGAGAGAGCCTCCGAAAATCCGGTCGCGTTGGTTTCTCATTTGTTTATCATAGAATAATTGTTCGCGTTTTGTGTCGACGTCAGATATTTTCGACGGTTCTTATTCATTTTCGAAATTTCATAATTTTTTCGGAAGAAAATTGTTGAAAAATGTACAAGTTCGCGATAATTGGACTTTTCGTCGCCACGACACTCGCACTTCCGGCTCAGGAATTCAGTCAGGCTGCCGGCCTCGATTGCCTCGAGCAGGATGCTGTTTTCACTTGTCTCGTTGTCAAAGCTTCGACCGCTCTTGACAGAGCGGCTCGGTCTAGCAACATTGACATTGCCCAAGGCATCACTTTCGTTCGAGACACACCACGTGAGTAATGTTCAATTTTTAAAATATAAAAACCGTACCAAAAATTTTTTAAATAAAATTTTATATCACAATGTTTTCCATATCGAAAAAGTTAACTATAAAATTAAAAATAACTCATTTAAAATATTTTAAACCAAATTTTTTTGTTAGTTTCATCGCTGTTCGGTTCAATATTTTGTTCTCAGAGTATTCTTTGTATACTTTTTTAATTATCCGTAATTTATTTATTAAAAACAATTGTCAAGAGCCCCAAATATTAATTTGAAACAGAAAGCATTAAAAATATTAAGTTAAAATCGTCAACACGTCAAAAAAACATAAAATTGTTACAATTAAAGAATGTACGTAGTTAAATAATTATTTGATAAAAAATTTCAGTGGAACGTAGCGGGAAGGCCCTAAAAACCGAGACTGAAGTAATCAACGAATTGCCACGAGATGCTTCCGACAGGACTCTCAAGCTCGTGACAATGCTTTACGAATCGGCAGTTTCTTTCCTCAAGAGTCACAGCCTTAAGGTCAATGTGCCGGAAGAATCTTTCTCTCGTGCTCTCGTTGAAGGTAAATTAAAAAATTTGTTCATTACTTTATAATATCAAGACGGCAATATAAATTGTACAACAGATCGTGAAGGACAATCGAAAATTCAGCTAACGTAGAAAATAATAAATTACCGTTTTTTTTTCCGTAAAGCTGGAAAAGCGATAGAAAAATTAAGTAATTCAATCATTGCATGATCCGGCCTCCTTTTTGCCGGCCAGTTACGAAAAGACGAATGAGAGTTTCAACGACCGCGCCTTTCACTGCCCCGACTTCCTCGGCGATCCACGAGACGACGCTCGTCTCAATGACCTGCACTTGACTTTTTCTCGTCTCGCTAATTTCTATTGCATTCTCCAGATTATTATAGGAGCAAATTCACTTTCTCTTGATCTCTGATCATTTTATATCATAATACAAAAAATATAAACTTACTTCGTCACTATAGAAAATGCTAAAAAAATCATGAAAAATGAGATGCACGAAATCAAAAAAAATTCTTAAAATTTATAATTTTCGTTATATCATTTCTTGTTTATTTAAAAATAATTTCGCTAAGGAAAATCGTTTTTAATAGAAACAATAAATTTGTTAATGAAAATTACTTCAAAATGTAAATATTACACTACACAAATTAAATTAAATAAAGCTAATTCGATAGTGAAATATTTTAAAGCAATTTTAAGGAATTTCAAAAGGGAGGATATAAAAATAAATATTTGTTTAAAATTGTTTTTCAGGACGTGGAAAAATAAGGAAAGTGATTCTTCCCCTTCTCGCCGCCGCGGCTGTAAAGGTTTTCGCTCTTGTACCAATTTTGCTCGGTGGATTAGGAATTTTGGTTCTGAAGGCTCTCGTCGTTGGAAAAATCGCACTCATCCTCGCAGGAATAATGGCGTTCCAAAAATTGTTCGGTAGCGGCAGCACTGGCGGATCTCTGGGCGGCAATTTCTTCAGCAAGCCCGTGCAGCCGATTAATTCTTGGGACAACGGCGCAGCGCAGGGCTGGAACGCAGCACAGACCCAGCAACAAGGTTATTACAAGCGAAGCTTCGACGACGTCAAAAATGAAGCGCAGAATCTCGCTTACTCGAGTCACGTGCCAAATTCCACGGAATAAATTTCCAACGACAAAATAATATTTGAATTTTAAATTAAATTAATTTTAAATTTGATTTTCAATTAATTTAATTTTTAAATTTAAAATAAATTGCTGAAAATGGATAGAATTTTTTGTGAGAGATACAGACGCAGAGAGAAAGAGCCATAAAAGTGAATATCGAGGATGAACAACGAAAATACTGTCTTTCTATCTGCTAAGATCGATCCAGATTATACGACTGTTTAGTTAAGTATTTATGTTATTTAACTGTATTTATGTATTTTTCTGTAAGAGTGTATTTATTAACTTCGATGATGTTTCGATGAGCGATCCAATGCAAATACTTTTATAATTACATAAATTATTTCTAATAAAAAATATAAATAAAAAATATTTTTAAAAATTTCACAGCAACGTTTATTTTCGTTGATCTTATTTTTGACAAGAAAATATTTATCACTAGCTATGTGCGAGAATCTTGAACTGGTACATGGCCCAAAATTTGCTAACGTTCTCACCCTGATTAGCAGAGAAAAAAGATGAGATTTTGGTTCCTATGCTTACTTCTTTTTCGAAAGAAAAATTACTAAATCTCATAAAAATTTGTTTATCACCAAGAAATGCGAAAAATGTGCTCTTTGTATTTTTGGCATTTTCGATGGTCGAATCACCGATTCGATGCATTCCCAATGATCGGTATACCGTCTGAATGAAATTCGGGACGCACACGGATCGTTTTGCATGGAATACCGTGTCACGACAGACACGGAAAACTAATTCTCGCGCTCGAAAGCCGAGAACGGATCACGTATATTTGTCGCTTCGAACCTGACATCGAACGTATCGTCACGAATCTTTCATTCCACGATGCGAGGCTTACTCTCACAAATCCTCATCGCACACGGACTCTCCACTTTTATTGTATTCGAAAATAATTGTACGAGCCTACCGCGCGAAAATGGAACATGAAAATTGTGCTTATACGTCCGTCGCTAGAATAAATCGCACATTTCAAACGCCTCGACATAAATTACCGCGTCTAATGTACCTATGGAATAAAATATACCGTACACTCGGCATGTACTTATGCGCGCTTCATGTGCAAATAAGTTTGTCACATCGAATTTACGATCAGAGGAATAATTCGTGAAACGAGAACGCCAGCTAACGTGACTAATCATTCGGAGGACGATCGAGACGAAAAAATTTACCTGGACTCAAAATGTCACAAATCTTATACATCATGAACTTCTTGCAACAGAAAAACATAATTGTAAATGGATTGAATATTTTATTTTCGTAGTATTAAAATACCAGC
>JAPYYX010001032.1:0-32529 GCA_030522605.1 Cremastinae sp. B BG-2022a | reverse complement strand
AGAGCCGACGGACAATATATTTTTGTATAACGGTGCAAATTTTCTAACCTCAAAGTTGGAAAATAATTTTTACATGAGAAACGCTCGAACCTCCTTAACGAGTTATTCGCATTTTTGCACGGACCAATCAGAATCGAGTTGACTCGCGCCGTGCGCTCTCTTCGTTTTTTTTCGTTCGTGACGCGCTCGGAAAATTTTTCCCATCGGTCCGTTCGTTGAAGCCACAATCTATTGATAAAGAACGAGAAAATGATTTTCGATAGAGAATTTCCGAGAAGGAATTCCAAGAATTCAGGGTAAAACCGCACGCACACGAATGCGCGGTGAAAATGAACTCAGTGTCATGGCCGCCGGGAGCGCGAAGCTCTTCAGTGTCGAGAAAATAAAAGGAGAGAGAGAGAAAAAGAGTGTCCTTGCTGCTCGAGACACGTCCCCGTGCACACATTGTACGCAACTTCATTCTCTCCGATTTCACGCACACCGACGTACGAATTTGGAGATTGCGCGCTAAAAACATCCACACGCGTATATATCTACGAGATGCGAACAGGGGAGAAAATTACGCAGCATCCAATGGAGACGATCTCTAACTCTAAGCGTCTGTTACTCCCGCCTCGAACAAAAGAATTTCATTTTTTTTCACATACGTAATTTTTGTTATTACACTCGGAATTCCATCAACCTTTGTCGATATCTAGAAACACGTGACGAATCAGGATAATAAGAAGTAAACATAACCTTCAAAAAGTGTGCAAACTTGAGACCGCTAATATTTAGATAAAACAAAAATTTCAATTTTACGAGTTAAGGATCGTGTCGTATCTAGATTGAAAAAACTTGAAAAATAACTCGTGTTGTAAAAATGTCAGTAATCGCTGGAAAGATAAATTAATAAAATAAATGACTACAATGTTGCAGTTACTTTCAGCCTAAGACGACAAAATCAAAATTGAACACAACAAAGCGTTTTTTAAAAAAATGCCCCGTTAAAAATTATTTCGAAGACGGTTTACGTGGCAATCAAACTTGAACGCTAATAAACCAAACAATTAATTTCACGTGTAAATTTCAAGAGAGATCGAGTAAATTTTCAAAACTCGAAAATTGGTCAGGTTTACGTTTATTTTTGACAATGAACACGTATTGACGCTTCGTATCCTTGTCGGTGTTCCGAGAAGAAGAAAAAAGGATAAAAAAGAGCGTTAGTCTATCTGTGATCATATTACCGCGTTACGAGTCCAAGAGGCTCGAATTCGAGAATCTACGAGACGCATCGAAAATAACATTTTATATTTTTGACAATCTCAATTTGAGAATATCCAACGTGGTATTAAAATTTAAGATAAATTCCGTGGTGCGGCGCTGATTATTGTTTTCGTTGCAATTTTCAACGATTCGACGTGCACTCCAACGTTTACAAAATATTATTAAAAATTTTGATTGTGTTTTTTTATCATTTATTTGCTTACCTCTAAGAAACGCAGCCGGAGCTCGGAAAACGTTGACAGATGAGCTCTCGTTGAATCGTCACGCACAAAATTTCCAACACTCTCATATATACGTCGCGCAAACACAGTTTATAACGAATTTAACGCTTCTCGTGTACATGCGAAACGTATGCGATTCCCTTTCACGTAATCACCGGAAAACACGGATACATGGATTTTACAACTACGGACTTTTTTTTTCACTCGCGAGAATTATTCTCACTGACCGAGTGAGAAAACCGAGATGCGACGAGACGCAGGATCAACTTTGGATTCACAATTGATGGCACGAACACGAATTACAAACGAGATGCTCGCTCGGCGCCGTTCGTAGCGCGTCTGTTGGCTCTCTCGCGCTTCCTTGCCGGTCGCGCCACACAGCGAAGCGCCCCCCCCCCTCCCCTTCCTCGCCGCTTCTACTCCCGCCACGCGACAAGTGCGCTCGCTCAACACAAACAAGAATGCGCGAGGATTTTTTTCGATTACCGAGTAAAAAAAAATTGTCACTTGGTCCGTGTCTCGTTGCGTAGAGTTCATTCGTTGCATTTACGGGCTCGTTGCTTCTTGTTTAATATCGTAAATTTATAACGGATGCTGCGAAATGAAGCATGTTTCAAGGTCATCACTGTTATTGACATATTTTGGCGCCAATTTACAAAATTGCGGGAGTAATTCGTACGCTTCGCGTGTATGTATTTTGTACTGTTTTATTTACCAAATACAAAGTTAATACGCTGATTATACAATTTCAAAATTAAAAAAAGAAAATGTTTGTCTCCGCGTATAGACAGACGCGATAGCTCGGCGATTTTTGAAATTGTCAAAATGTACTTGTCTCGAGTCTGTACCACAACTTTGATATTTTATATTTCACCGTATACTCAACTTCTGCATTTACACTTACGTATTTCTCGTGTGATGCTTTTTTCATCGTAACAAAAACCAAATTTTTTACACTTTTATGATTTTTCATCCATCTCCGAACATTTTTTTTTCTTCGAAATATATATCGTATTTTGTACATTATGTAATTTCTCCTGAAATTCATTCGAAATCTCGCAAAGCGTTGAAAAAAAGCAAAAAATCTACAATCGACGAAATTGTTACTCCGAGAATAAATATTTCTTTCTAAGAGTTTTTACCGTTCTGCGGATTGTACAAACTTTCCACAAATGGCGAGCACCTAAATCTCGTGATGCTTTTTTTCTCGTTTTCCTCGTTTTTGTATAATTTCACATTCTATTTCAAAACGAAATACGTGTTAACACTCTTGTAAAAAACGAGCTCATGTAAAACGAATATGAAAAATAACAAGTATAACTTAATTCTACAATTATCCGTCTAAAAAATATTTATCCATGTTTTAATATTATTTAGAGTTATTCGAATGAATTCGATTCTCCTTAAGAGCGATCTCCTCGGAATTGATATTTTTCAAATTACGTCGACAAGACTTCGGAGAAAAAGAATTGTTGTTCGGACCGGTATTTTTCGAATTATTCGGTGAATCTTTCTGCGTTATCACTTGAGCCACCACCTCGACGAGCATATTGTCATCGTCGTCTGGTTCCAATATCCGCAGAGGTTCAACCGAATTAACGCTTTTGATTTGCTTGTCCATCGATTTGCGACAATCAGTCTCCTGCACCGTGTCCTTTACATCGTTCGAATTATTATCATTTTTGTCCGAAGAATTTTGTTCCTCTTGGGACGTGCCAAAAATTACTTCCATGACCATTTTCCTCAGATTATCATCCGTATCCATTTTCATCGGTGTCGCTTCATCCAATGTACTTCTATCGTCACCCTCTACTGAGATTTCCACCTCCGAGGTGACGCCATTCTCGTCGAGAGCCTGATCGGTCAGTCTCGGTGGCGATACGTGTCGGAGAGCGATAGTCCTAGCGACATTTTTTCTCTTCTTCTTCCGTCCGCGTTTTCGTTTTATCAACGGAGCAACGGGACTCCCCGTGGTTAAAGATTTCTCCTTGTTAACGATTTTTCCTATATTAATTTCGCTCTTCGACGATGTGTTGACGTCGATGAATTCCAGCTCGGAGCTGCCTCCCGCTAAATCTTTCTTCCAGCAATCTCTCTCCTCCGAATCCGCTTCGCCCAGGAGTTCTTCGAGGACGAAATCCGCCACGACGCCCGGCTTGTTTTTCATTTGGTGCACCGTGTTGCAGTGCGCGACTACCTGGCACTTGACGACGGATCTGAATTCGTTGCAGATCTTGCAACGATACGATTTTCGTTTTATGTGAAGGACGATGTGTCGCTGGAGAGATCCCATAGATTTGTACCTTCTGCCGCACGTCGAGCAGGGAAAATTTCCCGATCCCATGCCGTGATACTTTTTCTTTTTCTTCCGGATCTTCGGAGCAATCGTCTCCGGATTCTGGAGCTTTTCCGGAGAGGAATCCTTCGGGATGACGATCTTCTCCAGGGTCACCGTTGGCAATCGGATCCCACGATACTGGATTCCTAATTTTTTTTCTGTTCCCAGGACGGAAAGATTCACTGGACGAGAATTGTCGATCGATGTGTATATCAGATCCGGAACATCCGTGACTGGTTCTGAATTATTTTCCTTGTTTAAGAATTCGAAATTATTCTCCAGTGATTTTTCTTCGAGCATTGAAGATTTGAACTGTCCATCGGGAGGTTCGTTTCTCGTTGACGAGTTTTCCGAGACTTCCTCGCTCGTTCCCATTTTTTCCCAGACGTCGTTGCTCAGAGTCGAAACGCCTTCCACGCGAATTGAGATTTCTGGCGGAATGCTCTGAATTATCGCCGACATGTTGACTTTAGGGACGATGGCCATCTGGTCAGGTTTCATTTTAGATGTCGAACTTTCACCTGTGACAGATTCTTCATTCACGTTGGTGGTCTTAATTTTTTCGTGTTCTTGTATTTCCATGATCTCGTTTTCGTCCAGGTCGATCGTCGGTGTTTCTGGTTTGTCCAGATCAAGTTGGGATGGAATTTTTCTCGGTTCCTCGTCACCGAATGTTTCCTGGCTCTCCATCGTTGAAACTCTCTTATGACAATTTCCGAGATGACTCGTCAGAGCTGCTTTGCGCTCGAAACGTTTTCCACATCCATCGCATCGTTGCAATTCTACGTACAGCTCCGAATTTTGGGATTTTTTTGCGGTCTCTCTTACCTGCTGTAATATTATAGATTGATTTAGTATTTTATTGATAATTATGGTGTTATAATACTACGTAAATTAAGCTATAAATATAAATATAAAACTATAAAACTATAATATAATTTAAACAATTTTTTGGTTATTTTATAAACCTGTGTTTTTTCTTCGATCGATTTGTTTAATTTGATTTTCGTTGGCTCTGTATCCACTTCCGTTTTTTTAAACGGCCGAATTTGCGGGCGTAGCTTTCGTACTTGAAGACTTGTTTTTCTGTGAACTGTAGAAATTATATTGATAAAACAAAAATCAATTTCTTGATGAAAAAATTTTTTCGAGAATAAAATTACCTTTAATTAAATGACGAAGAACGCTCCAACGATTGGCAAATATATGTGGGCAGCATGGACAAGGATAACATAATGGAAGTGTAATATGCTTTGACTTCACGTGAAAGTTTAAAGTTTTCTTCGTTGCAAATTTCATATTGCCTAAATAATCAAGATTAAGTTTCAAATTACCAATAGTATAATATATTTTTCTTTGCATTGTAAATATTATAAATTTTATTCTTTAAAAAATTTTAAGTATAGTTTTCGAATAAAATAAAAACTTACAATATGTACAAGTCATATCATCACCAGGAGTTTGATGCATATTGACCTCATCGATATCAGAAAATTGATTTAATATTTGCAGTGGTCCACTTGTTTCCAAAAATTGACCATTGGGTAAAACAACTGCAGTGTCTTTGCCTAGCATGTTAGACAATTCATTCACCTAGAAAAAAATTAATTTTATAAAAATAGTTTATGACGGAAGAATTATGAAATTATTAATATTCAAATTATAAATATTCAACTGTATTTAAAAAAATTATAAATAAGAAATATTTAAAGATTGAAATTTCAATGACTTACTTGGCTCTGCATAAAATCTACATCCTCAGTAATATTTTGCTGGATGAGAGTCTGATAAGCGGCTTGTTTAGAACCGATCATTTCAAGAACGATCTGGTTCTTATCTTTCGTGGCACTACGTTTTTCTAATGGCTCAATTTCATACTCTGATTCACCATTCTTTTTCTTGATTAACATGTCAACGACAGAGGTAAGATCTTTCTTGGGATAATTTTTAACAGTGTGACTTCTTAGTACTCTATGTGATCCGAAAGTGTCTTTACACTGCGATTCCGTTGATACATCAGAACTTTTCATTTCATCTCTATGGTATATCTGTAATTAATTAAGTTATATAAAACATGTCAAACTAATTTTTTTTACCGGAGATGAAAGTTTTTCGAATACATACAAGTTCTCCGTTATGCCAGTTACCATTGGACAGCGAAGTATAATATTTTTCCTGACAGTAAACTCGTTTGTGTGAAATTAAGTTTGCTAAGCTTCTGAACAGACTGCGGCAGATTCTACATTCATAAATAACATCACACTCGTATGTCAATATTGATTTAACTTCATCGCTTCCTGTCTCAAGGACCCGAGCAACTTGTTTCAAATCCGAAAGACTTGTTTCGATAGGTTTTCGTAGTAGCGACAAGTCTGATTTATCAGATTTTTCTCTTTCAGTGTCTGATTGTTTCATGCCGATAGTTTTTGGCTCTTTCTTTTTCATTTTACCTTTTGCTTTCATGTTTTCAGCAAAGTGACCTAATCAGAACAAAATGAACATGTAATTTTTTTAAAAATAATAATAAAGATGTTCTTAATGATATAATTGTTTCTAATAAAACATAACCCATTTTAATAAACCTAAAGTGATGAGGAAAAATGTAATGGTTTCTATTTGGGAAGGGAACCATTAACCAATATGGCAAAAATTTAATATGGTACTCTTATGAATATCTATGGAAAAGACAAATTTTTTTGACCGGATGCTTGTTGAAATTCAAAATAACTATACAGACTAACTAAACATAAAAATCACAACATAAGTTCTTTCAAATTGAACAGGAAATTAACTAATATATTTAGGAATAAGGAATCCATTAACCAATATGGCAAAAATTTAATGTGGTACTCTTATGAATATCTGTGGAAAAGACAATTTTTTTTTACTGGATGCTTGTTGAAATTCAAAATAACTATACTAATCAACTAGAGATAAAAATCACAACATATGTTCCAAATTGAACAGGAAATTAACTGATGTATTTAGGAAGGAATCCATTAACCAATATGGCAAAAATTTAATATGGTACTCTTATGAATATCTGTGGAAAAGACAAATTTTTTTGACCGGATGCTTGTTGAAATTTAAAATAACTATACTGATCAACTAGAGATACAAATTAGAAAATAAGTTGATTCAAATTGAACAGGAAATTAACTAATATATTTAGGAAGGAATATCTGTGGAAAAGACAATTTTTTTGACCGGATGCTTGTTGAAATTCAAAATAACTATACTAATTAACTAAACATAAAAATCACAACATAAGTTGTTTTAAATTGAACAAGAAATTAACTAATATATTTAGGAATAAGGAATCCATTAACCAATATGGCAAAAATTGAATGTGGTACTCTTATGAATATCTGTGGAAAAGACAATTTTTTTTGATCGGATGCTTGTTGAAATTCAAAATAGCTATACTGATCAACTAGAGATACAAATTAGAAAATAAGTTGTTTGAAATTGAACAGGAAATTAACTGACACAAAATATTGTAACAAAACACACAAATTTATATTCCTTTTTATACAATCAAAATAAAGTTTCTTAAATTAAAGAAATAAGTCAATGTAAGTTACTGAGGAAAATCAATTAACTAGAAACAATGATAGAGAGATGTTCAACATCAAATTTAGCAAGTACTCGATTGGCCCAAATGGAACAACTTTAGTACAATGGTTTCGCTGAAATCTTTTTACATTTTGCCTCGCAGTGCTTTGTTGAAAACAATATACAAATACAAATGAACGATCAATTCAAAGAAAACTTATACATACAATGAGTCTGTTAAAATATTTATGGACTGTGTTTAGGAAACTTCACTTGTCTGCGCAAGATGAAAAATTGGGGGTCGCAGAAAACTTTTTCAACTATTATCCGCAGAATGATACTTTGGCATCAAGTATGACAATAAAAACCAACAGTAATCGAAGCAATGTCTTAATTTTATCATGCATCAAAATCATTTCTTGCAAAAATAAAAAAAGATAATACTTTAAGAAGTTGGTGAGTGAAGTTGAGAGATTGCCGCAATCTTGAGCGGTCTCTCCTTCAACTAAAACCATTAAAATAACATCGAACGAGAAATTTTGTCTTAAAAATGAAATAACTATATATCCTTTTACCAGTTAACTGCGTTCGTAGTGAAAATTGTGAAGGATTTTGCGAAGAAATCAGTTCCAAATGCGATTCAGCGTGATCATCGCAACATACCAATCACCCGGTGACCTCCATTTTTAGAACCAGGTTCTCATCTTCGCCGTTTGGCCAAAATGTTCTGCAGGCAGCACTTTATGTTTTACTCTTTACTCTTTACTCCGAGTCCGCCGTGGCCCTTTGCGCTCCCCAAAAACGGAGCTTGACTTTTTGTAATCGCAATTTGCAATTATGAAATGTCGTTCGCATTAATTTTGTTCAGTAAAAGACAGATCTGTAGTGCTCAAAAAATGTTACGAACACAATTATTATCCGCCTCGAGGGTGAGTTTTATCGAATAAACAATCGCCGTGCCCGGCGTTAACCTGAGACTGCACGAAAAAAAAATTATTATTCGCATTAAATTCTGACAGGAAAATGTTGCGTTACGACTGCCTTAGGGAAATTTTAACATATAAAATAATAAATTCATCATAAATATAGTTGATAAAAAAATTTGTTTCGTTCCAAACAACTTTTTAAAAATGTTGCTGCACATAGAAAATATTTCAATATTTTTCAGCATTTGTGGACATTAGGAAACAAAAATAATGTTTGCAACAAAACGGCGAGATTGGCAGCTCTCGTTCCATCGTCACAATTTGATTTTCCATCGCTGTCGATACAATCTTTTCATTCTACGTCACTGAAACACGCTTTGGCTCCTTCGATGGTTCAGCCCAGTTTCCTCAAACGGATGATGAAAAAAATTCCTGTGCTTAATGTTGATAAATATGTGAGTAAAATTTCTTCATGAAGAAATTCTTTTTTTTTATATTTACAGTATCAATTTCATTTCAGAGACGTAAAGTGAATGCTAGCTTCATTTATGAAGATATCGTCAAAAATGTACAATATTCTGACTTCTTCAAAGGTACGATTATTTGAACTTTAGTATGCTTAATATTATAAATAAATTGAGTCACATAATTTTGTCTTAAATTGATCAGCACCGGAGATTAAAGAAATTAAAAGCATCGTAAAAAGCGATACAAAATTTTGGAATCCTTCGAACACAATTTCATAAAATTGTGCAACTCAAGACAGAAGACTCGTTCAACTCAATATTGGCGATAACCCAAAATTTCTTTTGATTTGTTTCACAGAACTAGAATTGCCCGATACATTTTGTTCATGGTTTCTGATAACGGAATTGCACGTATGGATGATGATGACCAGGTACATGGAAGAAGCTGAAGGCCAAGACATGAGAAATACACTAGTTTCTGTTATGTGGGAGGATGTAAATGCCAGATCGAGTCAGCTTGAGGTAATTTTCATGAAAATTATTTTGAATGATGCACGAGCATGAAAAAAGTTGGAAACGTTGACAATAAACAAAGGACTTCTTTCAAATCATAAGTAACTTTGATTTTTTCACAATCATTCCAAAGTCAAATTTAAACATTTTACCACGTTTCTTTTAACTTGCTTGTTGGTACAAATTTAAAAATGATTTTTAAAGTAACTTCCCGATGAGCTAGAGACTAGAAATTATTTATTCTATTAGATGGTTTAAGAGTTACAAAACTTCAGAAACTCGAAATTTGACATTGTTTTCATGAAAAATTTAAATACAATTTGATACTACCACATAAACGAATATTTTCATGAATATGACATACAAAGCATGCTTACTCTTCAAACAGTGTAAAAAATGTTCATCAAAAGTTAAGAATCTAATTTTCACCAAATCATCATTAAAAAAAAGCTCGGATGGCTACTACATCCTGTATAACAAATAAAAAAAACAATATCCTGAAAAAACATGATTACTTTGATGGTATAGAATGCTAATAAAAAGGCGGTCCGGGCTCAGATACAAACTCTCTCTCATCAATTCAACGCAGCCATAATTGGTTACGATGAAGGGATTCAATGCGATGATAAGGTCCTTGCTGGTGCTGTATGGAGAAGATTTTTCCAGTGCGAAGGCAACAACCCCGAAATGGTTGAAAAATTAGTTTATTATATTCGCAAACAAGTAAGTAAAACTTATACAAATTCATTTCCTAATAAGTTAGAGAATAGATCCTTCGTAGCTTTCGAGTTTCGAATTTTCAAGACATATTCCAATTCTATTGTTATTTTGCAGATGCACGAGATTGAGCAACTTCAACGTACCGATGTACTGTCGATGCGAAAAGTGAAATGGTTGGATTTCCGAAAACCTTAAAGTTTTCAAAACGTCGAGAGTTTATTCGGTCACGATCGGTGAGTCTGAGAATGTGTATATTTTCACTGTAAATAAAGTTTTTGACGCTAGATGAATATTAAAAAATGTATTAAACTTAAAAACTGGTTTAATCAACAAAAAACTACATTCCTACAATTAAACTACATCTTTAAAACTCTTTAGAAGTCGCGATAATGTCGCATTGAGACGTGTCATCGGAACTGCTCGTCACAATGACACACCACAGTTTTCTCATGCATTCGTCGTTGCAGTTTGATTTTAATCGTGGCTCAGCTCGTTTGTAATAATTTCTGCAAAGTAAAAGAATTTATGAATATCATGACCAATATTTCGTCGATAATTTCTTCAGTAGTTTTCTTACATTCGATATTTATTCATCAATTGTTTACTATTCGACATGTCCGTGACCCATTTGTGCAGCGAAGCAGGCGAGAGATCGGGAAGCTGATACTCTTCCTTAAAAGAATAAGATTTGTACCAGTCTGGACGTTTTTCAGGCGTCTGGTTCGCCGCGGTCAGGTTGAACATCCAAGTGTCCACATCCTCAATACCCTGAGGCAAACAAATGTTTAAAAAACATACATTTTAAACAATTTTAACATTAATACATATTGTATTAAGGGGACCGGGTGGTCTAGAAATTTCAATCAAAAAATCGATTTTTTTTCGATATTTCGAAAATATAGTATCTCAAGAATATACTGTGAAATTTCCATGCGGAAATTTCCAATATTATAGCTTCTACAGCCCATTGACCAGGAAGAGAGTGCAGCTTAAAGTATCTGTACCTCAAACTTTAAACTCATTTATCTCGAAACGACTTTTTTTGGCACGATGCAGATGAAAACGAAAAAAGTATTCAATCGAATTGCTTGAAATTTGGATATGTTATTCACAACATGTATGGCTATCGTCGGAACTAGAATCAAAATTTTATTTGAATAATTTCCTATTGTTTACACTAAAAAACTAGTGAAAACCCGATTTTACGAACTTTTTTTCAAAAGCGCGCCATTTCGTCAATTTTTAATTTTTTCGATTTGCTCTAGTTCCGACCATAACTGCACTCTTTCTGATTAAGAATCTTTTTTGATTTTGTGTTTCGGACGAGTAGAAGTCTCGAAATCATGTTCACCGTCCGAGTCCGATTTTTCGAGAGGAAATTTTCAGCGGAATTTTTTTAATAATAAGTATTGCTTTTAAAATGAAAAAAAGCTTTTTGTATGCTCAATAAACGTAGTAATAAGCCCGAAAAATTGAGACATCATTTTTAAAATTTTTAATGGCAAAAAAAATCGTGAAAATACGTGAAATTTTCGTGCTCAGACCACCGGGTCCCCTTAATTTTCTTTTTTGACTCACGTAATCTTTGGAATTAACCATGTAGACTCTGTAATTTAAGTTGAGATTCGTAAAAGTTGTGAGACTCCCTCCATTCCAGGCTACATTAGTTGCTCTTTTACGATCCTTCAGATCATAATAAATTTTTAACTCGTCGTAGTGCGTGTGCCCGTTGAATTCGCTACTTATTATGTGAGAGAAACGATTTATAATTTTTCTGTACTCTCTGCTCCACGATTTGTAACAATCTTTGTGTCCTGGTGGTATATGTGCTAGCAAGTGCACGAATTCTCCATTATCCTCAGCTTTCAGCAGAGTGTCTGCGAGCCAACGCAATTGACCATCCGGGTCTGTGGGATCGAGGATAAGCCACCTAAAAAATTTTTCATAGTTAAATAAAGTATAAATAGATTCGTCAAATTCTAAAAATTAATCAACTAAGTCACTTTTAATATTTGAAATTTAAAAAACATTATTATTAAAAATTCAGGAAAATAATTTCTTACCAGTTGTACGTGTAACAAACATTGTTATTGAGAGCTATGATCCGATGTCCTTTGCGTGGGGAGACTGTATAAAATCCACCCCTAAGAATCGTTTCTCTCGTTGATTCTGGCAACCATCCATAATTTATCCAAAGGTCTGCACTCAATTTATACAACCACTTAATAGATAAATTCTCATCCGTGATCCAACTTGGAGGAAATCTAAAAAATTATTCAGAGTTTTTATTATTTATTTTACAAATTCTTCAAATATTTATTGATTTTGATTATCGAAAATTTCAAACTCTTATATTTTAACGTTATTACTTACACGTTGAGAGGATGAGGTTCGTGATTTCCAATAATGGGATAGACCGGAACGTTCACGAAAGTTTCTTTGATTTTTTTGTAACTCTTTATTATGCTATCGATATTTCCTTCCTTCGAAGTTTCCCATACACCATGGTCGATTAAGTCACCAGTGAAATAAACTGCGTCTATATCCTGATGAGAAAAAAGTGTTTATTGTTCCTGTTATTTTAAGTATAATTAAATATAAAAAATTACTTAAGAATGTATAGGTCGTACAATCCCTGACAAAAGTGACTTTTCCATAACGAATTATTACAATTTAACCGTTTCTTTGCTAACGTTTTTTGGCCATTTTCATATTATTTACAGTTTAAACAATGAAAAAATAAAAGTTTCAGACCAATTTGCTTAAACTCGGTTTTTAACATCGTTTATATGTGCCAATTGTAGAAAAAAATATGAACAAAAACTTGTGTTTTGAATAATTTTTAAAAGCAGTTTTGTGGAACGACTTGAGAATAAAATATCTTTTGAACCATTCAATCAATCATTTTCAAATTTGGAAAAGAATTTTTAAATATATTCACAAATAATGTGTTAAAAATTCAGCAATTTTTTAAAAAAGGTCCATACATCCTTCAAAATACTTTTCAATAAAAAAATAAGCTTGAAATAAAAATAAAATATGTAAGAATAAAATTTACTCGATGTGTGTTACTGATGTGATCAAGAGTATCGACTACGGAGTGCCAAGGAGTGTCGCAATTATTGTAATCGCCCCAATAACCAGCAAGTTTGTCGCTAAAGTTTGTAGAATTTTGTCCTTTACGACAGCAAACGGGCTCGTCGCAATGTTCATTCCCATAAGGCTCGTAAAGAGGATCATAATGAATATCAGTAATTTGCAAAATTTTCATCGTTCCTTCAATCTCAGAGGGATATATCGCTTTTGGTGGATTTTCGTCGATCTCCAAAGTCCAATCATATTCCTCGCTGACCGTCGAGCACAATTTGTTCTGCAGTGCCATTCCACATACGTCTTCAGGATTTAGATTCGGAAGAGCGTCGACTATGTAAACAAGAATCGGCTGCAAGAAAAAATGGAATTGTCATAATTATTAAAAACAACTCCGAGATAATTTATATTTTTATTATTTCTGTCGAGTAATTTATTTCTTAGGATTATAGTTTAAAATATAAAATCTTATTAATGTAGAGTTTTTAAATATTATTGTCAAATTATATTTACGTGTTTATTTATCTGAATTTTTTCACTTTTCACAATATTAACATTTTTTAAAAAATCTGCTCACGCCAATTAATATCATGATCAGTATGCACATAAAAATATATATATTTAAATTAAAATTTTTTCAATTCTAAAATACACGCAAAAACTAAAACTTAAAATTAAAAAATTTGAACTAAAAAAATGCATCATATAAATTATGATTTTCACAAATTGTGCTGCTCATAAATCTTCCAAATAGTAATTAATTCATTAATAGATAATTATACTATTAATTGATTTTGTTCATTTATCTTATAATAAATTTTATGTCAGTTTACTTACCATATTTAACGCAATTACTCCTCGACAAACTTTTTCCGTTTGGATGTTCATACGCGTGCAAAATTTCGTAATAGTCTCTTCTATGCTCTCCAACGAGGTTCCATTTCGTCTCAAGGAAATCAAAGTTTTCGCTACGCTCTTGCAGATCGTGCATGCTGCGATTGCTTTCTCCCCTGTGAAACTCCGGAAATCCACGTTCCGAGATTCATTCGATAAATCCAATTTACGGACATAATCCAAAAAAAATTCACTCTCGTATCCAGTCTCCGACCATTTGAGAATTTCATTCGAAAGTATTCTTGTACTCACATCTTCCACTGAGCAAAAATAATCAAATTAAAAAAAATTCTTTCAACGCAATTATAAATTTAAATGAAAAGTACATTTTTTTCAAATTTCCTTACCTCGAAATGCACATAGGCAATGTACAAATAATACCGAAACAATAATTTGTCTAACGACGTGCATGTTTCAGCAGACAAAAATTCAATAGAATGATCACTGAAGAAACCCGGAATTAATATACGATTTTCCTTATCTAATTGGTTCTATGTGATTTCTCTACCTCGTGTTTAATCGAGATATGATATCAACATAGTATCGAAATACGAATCGCCTTTATCATCAATATCCGAATAATTATGAATTCGATTGATAATTCTCGCGAGCGAAGCCCCCGGGAGTCATGCTCTTAACATTTTTAAAATTTGTATCTTTTATCGCAACGAGAGAACGCAGATTTTCTTTGTTCGTAAACGAACTTTGTTTTGCTTTGCGATAACGGATCGCAATTGATTGAATCTTAAAAGATATATTTCTGCGATAGAAATGTTTATTTGTCGATTGAGACATTTACGCTATATTAAATAAAAACAACAGGATAAATATAGCGGAATTTTCGGCGTATGTTGATGAGAAACGTTTTGGCTGTTCATTCGTAAACTTCGGCCATTTCCGAATCTTCTATGACGAGGTCGTCCAGCATCTCTTCAAGAGTAATCTGGGGCATGCTAGGATCAACATCATTCGAGTCGACTGGTATCTGCTTGCTCGAATCACGGAAGATGTTTATATTCTGACGCATCTCTGGATCTTCTTCCAACTCATCGAGGAATTCGTTATACTCGCTAGAAGATAAAAATATTTTTAAGACAATTATGAAATAGGTCTTTCATCATTTATCTTCGCAGATTAAGAAATTGAAGAACAAATACGAACTTATTTTCGGTCGTCAAACTGCCACCGTCAGCAGCCAGGCGTTTCAACTTCCAGAATCTCGCTCTTCGACGGGCAGCTTTATCGTGACCGTAAAATTTCTTGACTAAAATTATATCGGGTACATCCTCTTGATTCAATTTGTCGTAATTTATATCGTTGATGTTGCTATCTCCTACTGCGTAACTGAAAAATTTATATTGAGTGTTAAAAAAGATATTGAAAAATATTATTTAACTTAATTTTTATTTCCACTGGTACTGTGAAAATAATTACGTGTCATACTTGACACGAAAATTATTATAATGTAATTATAATTACAATATAATATATAATTATAATTAATATATATTTTTTTAGGAGGAGGGAAATGCTGGTTACGCACGACAGGGGGTTGGGAAAAAAAGATGTTGAATATTCCAAAAATATGTAATGACCCCCTAACAGTGTAAGACTCCCCTTTCGGGCCTACCCACTAAAACCCTTCTCCTATTTACTCCAGGCGCCACACTGGAACCGCTTTCGCATTACTTCAGGGTGGCGCCATTATCCTTCAGGACCCCTTTCCTTCTCTTCTAAAATTCTTTTCTTGTGGTGAAGGACCACTTCCACGTAAGAGGTGACCTCCGTCCAAGCATCATCGTTCAGGAGCATAACCCGGACAATTGTTTCCGGAGTTGTGCTCCCGAACTTTAACTGCAAAGCAGCCCTCCACACGCTAAACTCCTTACACTCAAAAAACCTTTGAAGGGCATCATCCTTCGGGGATCCGCAGGATATATAATTAATATATAATCATGGTAATTATAATATAATATAGAATTATAATATAATATAGAATGATAATTATTATAATGTAAAGTATAAAGCAAATTCAATTTAATATATTCTCACCCCAGAGCAGAGTCTCCAGGTTTTAGTATGTGACCTAAATGAGTCCGAGCATGGACGGGGCTGTCCGAAACGCCGAGCTCGGAAGCTTTGACCAGCCATACATCGGCGATTACATGCTGAAATAAATATTATCATCAATAAATAAAGCTTTTTTGCAACAGCAAAAAAATGAAAAATTAAATAATTATACCTTATGAGAAATTGTGCCTTGTCCAGGGAAAACTTTCAAATTCTTATCTTCTATCGGTTCGATATCCATAACTATGTACTCAGTAAGTTGCTTAGGATTGCAGATACTGTTAAATGGATAACGCCAATAGACAGATCCCGAGACTTCGGCAACTGAAGTAAAATTTGAATTATTTTCTATACACGAAAATTAAAAATTTATATTTTAAGAGTATTTTTTTTACATACTTTGTCCTGTACCCACATCGATGAGATGAAGAGCACTTGTTGTTTTGTACACCAAAGCAATTGGGCTCAATCCACCCAGTTGGTGAGTTAACTTTTTGGGCAAACATACCAAGCTGTCTTTCGAAACTGGCACAATCTCAACGCTATAAACGAATATAAAATTGAATTCAAATTTGAAAATTTTTTTTATTTGGAATAAAAAAGTTGCGTACCTATATGTGAACTTATAGCTGTAAATATTGCTGTGAATATCGTGCGATATCAACTTTTTCGAATGTTGATATCTGCATGGTAAAACAGCTGTAAGAAAATCGATCATTTTTCTCGCTGCAGCTTCATTTCCGTAGTAGAAATCTATCCCATCTGCAATTATGAATTCATTTATAAAAATATGTCTATTCTTTGAAGTTTCCTATTTTCTTTGTGATGATACATACCGTGAATCGGTTTAATACCGAGCGTCTGGGCATGTGCTTTGTGCTTCAATATGAGTTGCTCCAAATAATAAAAAGTTTTCTTATTGATGGCCTTCTGTCGAACTTGAACCTGAGTAAACAAAGACATCGTTATTTAAAATTATGAAAATCAATTGAGATATATTAAATATAATATTCACGATTCACGATTAATTATTCGTAAAACTCGAAGACTTACAGAAGCTCTCCAAAAATCATTGGCTTCCGTGCGATGGCAATCATCACACATTTGATTATTTACAATGTATTCAACAACAAACACCTGTTGCAGAACCGTGCCACCTACGACCTCAGCGTGAACAGTGAGTTTTACCTGAAGATAAAAAATCAAAATCATAAATTTGCATAATATAAGATTTTATACATTTTGGAGCAGAAACTCACACGAATTCTTTTAGAATGCGGTTCTGTCCATACAAATCCAGCATCTATAAGTTTTACACGCTGGAGACCTTTAAGTTTCTTCAAACAAAGGGAAAGAAGTTCACGAGATTCAAGCGCTGCGTGAATCCATTCTGCAGGTGGTTGTAAATATCTGTTAGAAACAAACATTATTAAGTTCAGATATGATGTCAAAATATATTCTAGTAGCTTTTAATGACAAAGTAATTGAAGTATGAAAAACACAAAGATAAAATAATTCTTCAACCTTTCACAGTTACGGCAAAAATGGAGCGTTGCCTGTTTGGGAATTCCTTCTGTTATGTCGACTTCAGATCGAAGGCACGCAACACACATGTTGGCTGGATTTGGTTCGATTACGACTCCACAACGACAACAAAGCCTAAATATTTCAAAAATTATAATACAAAGATCACAAATAAATTTTTAATGTTTTCGAAGGTTAAGGACTTACACTCGGGCAGTGTTTTGTGTCGGTTCTTCAATATTTTCCATAATATCCATTTTTTTGATGAATTGTTTCTCAACTCTGAGCTTAAATTTCTAAAAAATAATTCAACGGAATAATAAATTTAAAAAAAGTTTAATGAAAATACGAGATTTCGTGATGTCACGAAACACGTGCTCACAGCAAGCTTGCAGCTTGCACGTTGATCGTGTGAACGTGAACGAATGCTGTCATAATTACAAAAGGTAAAAATGAATTGTTACAAAATACATATTTTAAATATTTTATCTGATTGTAAACCGTTAGTGACTGATTGTTATATATTCTGCTTGATCTAAAAAGATATATTAACTAAAAAAATTAGCGAATCAAATTCATAATTAAATAAAATGAAAATTTGTGGTTCTTCGAAAATTCAATTATAAATATCTTGGAAATATGATATAATATTGTAAATTGTATTATAAAAGAAATATTTACTTGTACAATTTGTTATACAATTTACGTATTTCAGCAAACGCGAACATACATTTTTCGACCAATAAACTCGCATATATAAAATAGCGCCATATTTTATTGGTCCAGCATTGTGGTTGCGAATCGTTCAAATCGGTCAACGGGTCAATTATTCGCGTTCATCAACCGCTCGCCGAACTAACTTGATTTCAAATATGTAATATTATTTTTTTTAGATTAGGGATACAATTACAATGAATATAATGTAATAATCGATAGTAATAATTCTTACACCATCTCTCAATATAATCTGCAAATTTATAAAAAATGAATGTGAGATCAAAACATTAATTTTCAATTATTTTATGTATTTTATGTAAATAAAACAAGTATTTTATGCAAAAAAATTATTGCAAATAATTTTACATAATTCACAATCGCTCACTGAAGCTTTACAATTGAATATTTTATCGGAAATATGGAAATTTCAATAATTAACGGCCGGAGCTCATGTAGGTCTTCCGTGGTCGCGAGATCGCGCCGACCTCATACGTGTATGTACGTTACGCTTCACAACAATACGGCATACAACAAAAGCGTAGCAATGGCGGCGAGCGTATAAAGTTTAGCTTGGGGAACTGAGCGCAAACGCACGCCGGTCTCACGCGAATAATAATAAATACTAAACAATAAAACGTAACGAAAAAGAGAGCGTGTATCCGGCGAAATATATTAAGCAAAATGGGAGCATATTTGTCTGAGCCTATAACTAAAAAGATCTCCAGCGACGACTGCGGTAAAAATGTGGCGTTCGGCGCGAGTTCCATGCAGGGTTGGCGGGTTACCCAAGAGGTAGAATCGCGTTAAGAATGAAAAATTAATCCAAGTGAATTAATTCGAAAAAAAAAAATCATTCTCAATTAAATGTTGTTTGCTTATTTTTCTTTCAGGACGCTCACAATTGTTGCATCGATTTTGACGAGGATACGTCCTTATTCGCGGTCTACGACGGTCATGGGGGCCATGAAGTGGCCACTTACTGCGCCAAAGAATTACCCGATTTTATCAAAACGACAGAGGCGTACCGGAACAAGGACATTCGTCAGGCTCTCATAGATGCGTTTTTAGGATTCGACGCTACCCTCACTAAGCCGGAAGTAGTAAAAGTGCTGAAAGAGCTAGCTAATAAAATCACAGACGAGGATGGCAAGGAGAAGACAAAATCAAAGCGATCTGTTTCCGGAGGTATATTCAGAAATGTTCCATCTAATTTTAAGATGTTTCGATGCAGAAGCAAATGATCAGAATGTGATAAAATTTTGTCAGGATGTTCTTTAACATAAAATACGCGAACATGATTTTTTTCAAAATTTTCATCTACGTAGTTATCGAAAGAGAAAATTGTCTTTTTTCTATGAATACGGCTGTAGACTCCATGCATAATAACAGAAATGTTTTATTTAATGAGTCAACATCCACGTGGACGAATATTTTTTGGGAATTTATATCGGATTATTTAATAATAATGAACATTGTTTCCATTTTTTATTCAATTCTGATCATTTTTCGATTCCCTATCTGTTTTACGTGTTAATTTTGAGTTTTCTGCTAACTGTACCGAAACCCCTTAATGTGTTTTGATACAGAAGCGATTATGATCAGAATGTGATAAAATTTTGTCAGAATGTTGTTTAACAAAAAATACGTGAACATGATTTTTTTCAAAATTTTCATCTGCATAGTTTTCGAGTTATTGAAAGAGAAAATTGTCATTTTTCTGTGAATATAGTTATAGACTCCATGCATAAGAACAGAAATGTTTTCTTTAATAACTCAATATCCATGTAGATGAATATTTTTTGGGAACTTATAATTATTTATTAATGATAATGAACATTGATTCCATTTTTTATTCACTTTTGATCATTTCTCGATTCCCTTTTTACATGTTAATTTTGTCAGTTTTCTGCTAACTGTACCGAAACCACTTTAATCATTTTCAAAATTGAACAATCAAGGCAAGGCAAGAGAATTTTTTTTTCTTAAAGTATTGGATGTTTTAAATAAAATGAATCATACATCACTCTCTGTTGAGACAAGAGCTGAGTGTACCTTTTATTAAAATTTAAGTTTATTTAAATTTTTGGACATTTTTTTCTATTGCAGACAGAGTCGAGGAGAGTGTACGTTGCCTGAGAATGGAAGCAGCTATGCCTTTAGAACAAGTAATGGCAAGATACTCTTTGCGTCGCAAGGAAGATGAGAACGAACCGTCTACCGGTCCAGGTTGTTCCTCATCGAGTCAAAAGTGGAACACTGATGATAAAGAAGATGATGACCCTAGTGAAACTTGTACCTCTGAACACAACGAATCTGGCGACAGTTCGAAAAGTCCCAAAAAAGAATCAACCAATGGAATTTCAGAAGCAGAGAACTCAGAGAAGGCTGAAAAATCAGTTTCAGACAAAAATACTTCAAAAGTGTCTGACAGTTCGAATGAGACAGTAGAAAATGGAGATGTTAAGGAGGGAGAGAGCAAATCATCAGAAGCTCAATCGAGTATCTCGAAGGAAAGTGATGGCTCCCAGGAAGATGTACCTTATCGCTTCCCTCTCTCTAGGCTCAGAGCAATGACAGCTGCTGTTTACAAATCTGTTGGTATTGAAGAGAATGAGGACGACGATGACGACGACGACGACGATGATGATGATGACAACGATGCCTCAGTTGATGGTTCAGCAGTTGCGAGGTTTGTGTGCGTGAAATCATGAGTCATTGTTTTAATGTTTCGTAAGATATTTTTTTTAGTATTGAGAAAAAAGATGATGAAGTTTTATTTTCAACAGCGACGATGATACGGAGGATGCCGGTGAAGAAGACGATGACGATGAGCAAGAAGATAGCAGTGAGGATGATGAGGATGAAAACGACAACGACGAAGACGATGACGATTGCGATGGCGATTTTACGATGGATATGACCGAGGAGGTGAGTAGATACCTGATTCAAGACAACTTGGTTGGTCATAATTTTCTCGCAGAAAACAGTACGTAAAATTACTTAAAAATTATCTTTTGATTCTATAATTTTAATATTACTAAATTCTTGAAACGGTTTTTTACGTTCCATTTCAGAATTTATTTTAATATTTTCATGATTAAATTATTTCCACTATTTTTATAAATTATTTTAATTACATTGAAAGTTTTTTTGTGCAAAAAAAATATTACACGCAGGAAGAAAATAATAAATTTAAATACCCCCAGCCAGGTTCAGACAGTGGTTGCACCGCGGTCGTGGCTGTCCTTCATCAGCAAGACCTGTACGTAGCGAACGCTGGTGATTCCCGTTGTGTGCTATGTCGAGACGGCGAAGCATTAGAACTGAGTCTGGATCACAAGCCCGAGGATGATCCGGAGAGAGAGCGCATTGTCAAGGCCGGTGGTAAAGTCACCGTCGATGGACGAGTAAACGGAGGCCTCAATCTCTCGAGAGCTCTTGGCGACCACGCATACAAACAGAACACAACTCTCTCGGCACCCGAACAAATGATCTCAGCCATGCCAGACATTCAACACATAAAAATCGATCCCGAGAGGGATGAATTCATGATCCTAGCGTGCGACGGTATATGGAATTTCATGTCAAGCGAGGAGGTTGTTAAATTTATCCGTCCTCGTCTTCTCGAGGGTAATCTAAGCATGTCCAAAATATGCGAAGAGGTAAATTTTTATAACGTAATCTCATTTTTTAAGAGGAGATGTACACCTAGATGGTCGAAAAAATCGATTGTTTTGCGTTTCCTTGAAGTTTGAGGACTCTAGAATGTCTAGTAAAAACCTGAAAGGAATATTTCGATAAATGAGTCGGCTAAAGCCTAAAATCTAGGATCCCGGTATAGCGGGAATACCGCGTCACTTGATTTTCAAACGCATTTTTCTCAAAACCACGCTTTTCAAATCGGTACCCAAAATTTCTCGAAAACCAATGAACCGATCGCCTTGAAATTTTTTGTGGTTTTTCTATACACTATTATCCAGACCTCGTCATAGGATTTTTTATTCCGTGACTTAGTTTTCGTTTTATAAGCAAAATAACGACTAATTTTTGGTCAAAAAATTACTATATGAGATCGGACGTCCGCCAATTTGTCATAAATCGATATTTTCAAAATCGTCTACGACAGGAACTAAATTATAGTATCTAATTAAATAATCTCTCCGGTATTTCATCTCAGATTATTTTTGAAGAAACTCCAGTGTAGATAGTAAAACCTCAATCCAAAATTTCAAATAGTTTTCCGTTAAAAAATTCACAAAAATGACTTTCTTCTCGGACTCCTGGGTGTACATCTCTTAAATTTCTATTTAATTTTAATAAAATTTGCTATTTATTTATAGCTGTTCGATCACTGTCTCGCGACCGATACCATGGGCGACGGAACTGGATGCGACAACATGACCGCCGTTATAGTAAAATTCAATCGACCTTCGGATACCGACGTCAGTTGTACGAAAAAGCGTACGATTTCATCGACTCAAGCGGACGCAGCGCCCAAAGGAGAGGAGCAAAGCGGCGACGAGACGGATACGAGAAAACGTCCGAAAACCGAAATAGAATGAAGCTGATCGCGCTTACACGCGGAGGCAACCCGGTGTAACGATAACGTTAACGATAATACTAATTGTAACGACTCGAATGATCTTGTAATACGTATGTATATATTTATATTCTCTTAGATGGTAATATCGTCTGTAATTCAACGGGATAAAACCATTTATTATTTTTATTACACACGGACGCAGACCCATATGAAGACGCGTACTCACACGTTAATAATAATAAAATTTATTTTTCAATGCTCGCTTTGCTCGATTAATGCGAAATCCGGAGCTTGAGAGTGAATTCGTTAAATGATCCCTAAAAAAAATTCACATTCTTCATTTTGTTATCTGCAGTATTCATTAAAATGCTTCATAATTTTTTTAAAAATTCTACAATATTATTTTAACGGATTTGAAATGTTATATTTTAACCATTCAGCAAAATCTTTGATGTTCAAAACAAAAACTTTCCATTGCAGAAAAAATTGTAAACATTTAAAATTTTTTTGTATACTATACATTTTTTGTTTGTTTATTTATTGTAAATTTCTTTTATACTTAGATTATTTACGTTGTAAATTATTTTTAATTAGCGGGTAAGTGTTCGATCGTTTCCAGCTGTTGTTGTTCAATTTTTCTCAGCGAGTCGAGTTGAACTCGCAAACGTTCGAGCTGCATGCTCTTCTCGAGTATGAGCGCCTGCATCTGCTGTCTATGCGATTCTCGCTGCTTCGCTACCGAGCGCACGAGATTTCGCGCTCCGATCGTCTTCATCTTCTCTCTGTCGACTTCCTGCGACAGTTGGTCCAATAAGCGTATAAAATTGTCGGTATTCGTCTCGTTTTCTCAAAATCACGTTTTTGAAATCAGTACCCAAAATTTCTCGAAAACCAATGAACCGATCGCCTTGATATTTTTTGTGGTTATTCTATAAACTATGATCTAGTCCTCGTCATAGGATTTTTTTATTCCGTGACTTAGTTTTCGTTTTATAAGCAAAATAGTGACTAATTTTTGGCCAAAAAATCACCATATGAGATCAGACGTCCGCCAATTTGTCATAACTCGATGTTTTCAAAATCGTCTACAAGGACTAAATTATAGTATCTAATTAAATAAACTCTTCAGTTTTTCATCTCAGATGATTTTTGAAGAAACGCCAGTTAACCATTCAGCGAAATCTTTAATGTTCAAAACAAAAATTTTCCATTGCAGAAAAAATTGTAAACATTTAACATTTTTTGTATACTATACATTTTTTGTTTGTTTATTTATTGTAAATTTTTTTTAAACTTAGATTATTTACGTTGTAAATTATTTTTAATTAGCGGATAAGTGTTCGATCGTTTCCAGCTGTTGTTGCTCAATTTTTCTCAGCGAGTCGAGTTGAACCCGCAAACGTTCGAGCTGCATGCTCTTCTCGAGTATGAGCGCCTGCATCTGCTGTCTATGCGATTCCCGCTGCTTCGCAACCGAGCGCACGAGATTTCGCGCTCCGATCGTCTTCATCTTCTCTCTGTCGACTTCCTGCGCCAGTTCGTCCAATAAGCGTATAAAATTGTCGGTATTCGTCTCGAATTCGCTGATATCTGAAAAAATCAAAACAACAAAATTTTAGCTCCGACACGTTGTGTTTTCATCAAACGCTTCGCTCGTTGTCATGACAACTTTTTTCCTCACTCTCGGTAAACTTTTCGCACTCGGAACGCAATTTTTCACTCTGCTTCGCAACTCTCGGCTCGACGAGTCGCACTTTGCATAACTCGTCGATGCACAGTCCGTACTTCGAGAGCGTATCCGTCATCCTTGAATTTGGAATCTCTCGGCTCGCGACGATGTGACAGCAGCGGCGGACGCGCAAACAATAACAAACAAACAAACTGATGCTTATACAGGTCCTCGATATCACGAAAGTGCGAGAGAGACGGAGAAACTTTACAAATTGAATTTCTGCTCCGAAATGTTTTGAAGAAAACGAAAATTTTACTCAGATTAAAAAAACAACATCTTAAATATTCTTTTATCGAATAATTAAATATTTTTTGAATGATCATTTTAATCATTAAAACATAAATTATTTTTATCGACTGTTAGAATTTCAACTCAACTGCGCGCGCACAGTGCTGGAAACAAAAACGGTCGTGAGTATCGCTGCGAGAGGTGCGACGAGCGTGTCGATAACTCATTGAAGGGAAAAAAAGGAGAGTGAAGAAATGAGGTTAGAGCGAGCATTGAAAATAGAGTGAGGATTCCGTGATCGTGATACGTTATCCCGTCGAGAGCAACAACAGCGACGGAATCGTGAGGGCGGGGATAACGCGATCGAGGAGTTGTTAATTAAATGTTGATTGCGACACTCGACAAGATCGAGGAGCCGTCGTCGTCGTCGTCGGGGACGTCGTCGTCAACCGCAGCCCCGTCGACAACGCTGCTCGTGAGCTGCCTCGGGATGTCGGGGGATCCGAGAACGGGAATTCGTTACCCTTCGGAGTATGTCAAGCTCAACATTGGTGGCTCGTTGCACTACACAACGATCAGCACCCTCAGGAAGCACGATACGATGCTTCGTGCCATGTTCGGGGGTCGTATGGAAGTCCTGACGGACTCAGAAGGTGAGACTTCTTGCTCCGTTGGCTCTTTTCCACTTTGCATAAATTTCACAATTACTCATAAATTTCAGGCTGGATACTGATCGATCGTTGCGGCAAGCATTTCGGTACGATACTGAATTTTTTGAGGGACGGATCTGTTCCGTTGCCAGAGAGCGCTAAAGAGACTAGCGAGCTTCTGGCGGAGGCTAAATATTATTGTATAGCTGAACTGGTGAAATCCTGCGAGCAGGCGCTCCTGCGAAAGGAGAGAGAAGCAGAGCCGATATGCAAAGTGGCTCTGATCACTTCGCAGCGAGAGGAAGAATTATTGCTGGCTGACACTACCAAACCTGTAGTTAAACTTCTCATAAACCGGCATAATAATAAATATTCATATACTGGGTAAATGATTTTACTTGGAGGAATATTAGAGAGGTGGATGTGTGTGTTGTTTTGTTTCATGGAAATTTTTGTTCTCTTTTGCAGTACTTCCGATGACAATCTTCTCAAGAATATTGAACTGTTTGACAAAATGTCGCTGAGATTCAACAGCAGGATCTTGTTCATCAAAGATGTTATAGGATCGAGCGAGATATGCTGCTGGACTTTTTATGGGCATGGGAAGAAAGTTGGGGAGGTCTGTTGTCATTCCATAGTTTATACGACTGACAAGAAGCACACAAAGGTAAAAAGAAAAATAATGGGATTTGTGTATTTACCCAAAGTTCTAGAAAAATAGTAAAAATGTGCTTAATTTATTTTATTTTATTTATTGAGCAATGGCAGTTTCGTGACCATTAAATGGATTGTCATCAAAAAGAAATCAGAAATCTGTAGAGAAAAATCGTATACACTCCTCGGGAAGTAAATAAGGAAGCCTCAGATCACATGTAATTGTCAATTACATGTGATCTGAGACCTTATTTTACTTCCCTCGGTGTGTAATATACTATACTCGCGCTGACTCCTCTTGATTTTTATCTACAGATATCTCCCTCATTATTGAAAAATTCAGCTCAAAAAAGCAATGATACATTCTTTTCGATCCAAAGAACCGATATACGGTCCGATTTTTGATAACAATTCATTTATTAATTGGTAAATCCGTAATTTACGAAATCTGGATGGTAATTGTGATTGCTTTTAATTTAGAATGAGTATTACAACAATTTTATGTAAATTCGATGATTTTTCAAAATATCTTTAAAAATTCACATTTTCTTATTTATCTCGTTTATCTATCTTCAGGTCGAGTTTCCCGAAGCGCGAATATACGAGGAGACGCTCAACATATTGCTGTACGAGCACAGAAACGGACCGGATCAAGAATTGATGCAGGCAACATCGTCGAGGGGCGCCGTTGGTGGGAGCAGCGGCCCACCTTGCACGTCCGACGAAGAGGAAGGCGAACGGGCAAGCCTTGCGCGGCTTCGCTCCAACAAGCAAAATACCAACTGACCCCATCTCGTCACCGGCGTTCTCACTACTTCCTCGTCCCGTTGGGCTTCCTTCAACCTAATTCGTTCACTCGCATCCCCCCGATCCCACATTTCTTAGGTTTAAGAAAAAAAAAAGAACTCAACATGAACTCATTGTATACAATAAACATATCGAAAAGAGAAAATATTTCTATTCATTTCAATTTTTGAATAATTTATTGAAGCGTTTTCAAAAATTAAAGTTTGACATTTTGTCAGATTTGACATAAAAATATTTACAATAAATCTGTACATATATATGTATTATTTACATATATATATATTTTTACTTCCGGTAGATTGCGCTCTAAACGTTTTTACGATTGTAGAGAGGTTATGTTATTGTTTTATTCCGAATTTCTGAAAACTCGAGCATTATCAAATTTAAAGAAATACAAGACAGTGGATGGGAAAACCAAGAGAAATGAGCACAGATGACGAAAATAATGTCACAGCAGGTACGAAATTTTTTATAAATCTACAAAATTACGTTTTCTTCGAAATAATTCTTATGTTTGTTTACATCCACAGAGAGAAAAATAGTCATATGTCAAAAACGGCACAAAAAGCATAAACACAAAAGACACAAGAAGAAGAAAGTAAGTCACGAGGATGGTGAGCCCGGAGTTATTGCAACAGAATCCGAAAAACAACCAATGGCAAAAATACGGGGTAAAAAATTGGAAGGACCGAGTAAAAGGTACATGCTTGAATTAAACTGTGCGCACAGAAAATAGATGTAGAATATATTGAAAAAATGAATAGCATTGTTGACAGTGAAAAAATATCCCAATTTGGAAATTTGAGCAGTTCGAGCAGCGTCGTCGTTGCGACTACTTCACCCAGAGCGTCAACCAAAAAGAAAGTCACCAAAAGCGGCAGAGGCAAGGAGAGCGCAACCAGCAGCGAGGAAGAGCGATGGCTTGACGCTATCGAATCTGGAAAGCTTGAAGAGGTATTCAAGTTGCGATAATTTCTAATAATTTATTGAACTCATTTTATCTCTTTATGTTAAGGAGGTTCTGCTATGAAGCGATTTTAAAGATAATTTCTTCAAAATTTACATAAACGTTCTTTAGCATCGTACGCAAGCGTGTGTTAAATTCGAAGAAGTTTTACCACGTATTAATTGAGATATTACATATTGAAAACCACGATTTTTCAGAGCTTCCCATAAGAGCCCACGTTAAAGTTGCTATTTTTAATATTGAATATCTCGTTAACTAAATGGTAAAAGCATCTCAAATTTTTCCAGCATTTTTATGCAATGATAAAGAATGTTGACATGGTTTTTCAAGAAGATATCTTATAAAGTAAAGAACCCGGGGCTTTGCTATCAGTTTACACGGGGAAAAATACTTGATACGACCCTTAGTAGCAGAACCTTTTTAACACAGTAAAGTTAAAAAAAATATGCAGAAAAAGCCTGAAGTACCACTCAGTAATTCTTCTATGATCAAATTAAAAATTATAAAAATTGATGATTTGATATCAATATCTTAACATTGCATTCACAAATCCTTGATCGGTATCTGAAATTTAGAATAACGAATTTCTTTGAAATTTTGTCACATTTTGGAATATTTATCTATGTTAGTTTAAGTTTACGAAGAATGATGAAACTATTTTACATTATACGAACTATATAAATATATTTTTGATGATTTTTTTCAGGTTGACGATGAGCTAAAGAAAATCAAACCAAAAGACCCAAAATTAATGACAGCTAGACAAAGAGCAATGTTTGAACGTAAAACTGACACCGAACCAAATCCAGCAGTTGAGAGATTGGTCTCGCTTCCTACCGGCTACAAGGAGAAGGTCATGACTGCAGAAGCTATACAAAAAGCTGCTCTCAAATCGCTCAAAAGGAAACAATTAGCTGATGAAAAGAGAGAAAAAGACAAAGTAATTACCAGAAGATTAAAAAACCATCATCTTCACATACAATTAATTTATATTTCGTACATTCTTTTTTAATTTAAAATTACAATTAATAATTTTCATTTCTACATAATCAAGTTACATCAAATACATTAATAATTATTTTTTTTCTAGAAAAAAACGATGGAACGTTTATTGAAGAAACAAGAATCGAAAGCCTCAAAATTAGCTGGCAAAGGAAAAATGTGGAAACGTCAAGTGCCGATCATGACGTATAAAATGACGACCGAGGGTAGTTGGATATCCGTGCCAGCTGGACACGACTTTCCTCTCGAAGCGAAACGCGCGAAAGAGTAACAAATTACCGTTCTCCTTAACTAGATTCTTCATATTTAAAAAAAAGGAACCGCAAATAGCTCATTAAAATTTCAGAAACGAAGACGAGGCGAGGGAGAAACGTTGCTCGATCGACGGATGCGAAAACCCGAAGAGATACGCGTGCTCCAAAACTGGCGTTCCACTTTGCAGCTTGGAATGTTACCGAGCGAATCTTGCAGCGATATTGGCGTAACCCATTGCCCTTCTCTTCGCAATGTATATATATACACGCAACGGCTCGTGTATCGGCGAGTCCGAATACACGGAAGATTCGCACCACATACGCAATCGCAATTTCCCCTTCTCCCTTCCGGATCGCCGTTCAAATCGGTACTCCTGGAGGGAGTCTGTGATCCTCGCGTAACGGAACAGCCGATACGCTCATACCGGTTTTCCGAGGGGAATGACCGCCGGGAGTCGAAACTCGCTGACCGAGACCTCCGATGCTCCTCGCAGGATCATTCCTAAACGCATCGTTCTCGTACCAACTTTTCATAATCACATGTATATTTTTTTCTTCCTAAGATAATAAAAGCTTTGAAAATACGACGGAGATGATACTTGCTGTTGGATTATTGGCACTCGTTGCACTTTCATCCTCGCATGAGTCGGAGAGTTTGAAAGTCGATGAGTGCCTGCGCCGTTGTGTACCGGGTGAATCCAAAATTTGCTCGTATCGATTTTTGGTCACCAAATCGATCGGCGATGGAAATTCTTCCTGGAGGTTGATCAACGGACAGAGTCCTGGACCGTCCATCGAGGTTTTTAAAAAACGAGGTACGTAAATTTGAGTGAATCGAATATAATAACGTATTTCTCATTGCAGATCTGTCTTGGAGATACTGTCGAGGTTGTCGTCAAGAATGGTTTGTCATCCGAGGAGCTGAGCTTTCACTGGCACGGACTGAGACTTCAGGGAACTCCTCACATGGACGGTGTCTCGATGCTCTCGCAATGTCCGATATTTCCGTACACCAGTTTTCGTTACGAATTTAAGCCTGAGAAAACTGGCTCCTACTTGTATTACGCACACTCGGGTACGCAGTATTCGTGCGTTCAGAGAGTAGAAGTTTTTGCGGTATTTTTAATGGGAAAAAATTGCAGTACGACAACAAGCGGATGGACTTTATGGATCATTGATTGTTCGAGACTCTGAGAATGATCCAACTTTCGAAAGAGTATTTCTTGTATCAGCAAGAGCTTCGAGTCCTCTGTCTGAACTCGTTAATCCAAACGCAGAGCTCGTGCCGCGAGTTTTACTTCTAAATGGCCAGGTATAAATTTCAGTTCTCGTCGGTATTTTGTTTGGATTCACCTGAATGGATCATCAACTAAAATTATTTTGATTATAAATTTATAAATTTATAGTAAGTCAGATACAATATAAATTACGATTTGGACAATTAGCATTGTTTTAATAATTGAAAATTGTAAATTTCATTTTATATAACTTTTACTTCTCGTGGATATTTTGTTTGGATTCACCTTAATGAATCAACTAAAATTATTTTGATTATAAATTTATAAATTTATAGTAAGTCAGATACAATATAAATTACGATTTAGACAATTAAACAATTAGCATTGTTTTAATAAGTGAAAATTTTCATTTTCATTTTATATAAATTTTGCTTCTCGTGGATATTTTGTTCGGATTCATCTCAATGGATCGTCAACTAAAATTATTTTGATTATAAATTTATAGTAAGTCAGATACAATATAAATAACGATTTGGACAATTAGCATTGTTTTAATAGTTGAAAAAAAAACATTTGATACGCCATTTCAAAATTCAAAAAATTACTGGGCAAAGACAACGATGCAGTGGTTTCTTGTTCATGTTCATATTTTAATTTTGATTTGACTTGATTAATGTTTTAATTTGCCATAATTATTGAAGTACTCTCGATTTTTACAAAGATATTTTGGTCACTTCTGATTTTAAATTTTCTCAAAAACGTGTTAATTAATATCTTTTTAATTTCTTTTATTGAAGATGAAGGATGTAAACATCGTCGTCAAGATCGGATCGAAATACCGTTTGCGTCTCGGAAATGTGAATGCATTCAATTGCCCTGTATCATTCTCGATAGCTGGGCACAAGCTGAACGTGACAGCGAACGATGGTCATGCGGTTGCTCCTGAGACTTCGGATCGAGTTATTGTTTTTCCGGGCGAAAGATTCGATCTGACTCTCGAGACGAGTGAAACACCCGGCAGATTTCTCATCGTTATCAAAGGACTCGAAGAATGTCAAGGACTGACTCACGAGGCAATTCTGTCTTGTCACGACGAAATCGGAAATCCATTCGACGGAGAGATCGAATACGAGGAACGTGAGGACGTCGAGCCTCGTTGTGAACCTTCTTCAGATAAGACGAAAAGTCTCTGTTGGCTACATTTGAAAGGAAACGAAATAACGAGCCAGATTTTAACTAGTCCCACAAAGCCAGAGACCATTTACGTTCCATTCGATATCAACTTGTATGAGAATATTGACGATCGCATGAGCGATTTTTCTTTTAATATTTATGAGCATTCGTACTATCCATCTTTTCTTAGCGGTGAGTATAATGAATAACAGTCTTGTAAATAAAAATAATTGTATAAATACGTTTCGATAGAATCGATAAAATTTTTCGTATGTACCAAATCAATCGTCAATGATTTTATCAATTTTCAAAGAGATTCATTATTTAGAGTATTCGATAATTTAAGTTATATCTATTAAGACATTAAAGACATTAAATTCAGACATCTATTGGGACATTAAATGACAGTCTTGATCAGCTGTGTTAAAAATTTACTTGTTGAAGATTATTTTCAAGTAAATTAAATTATCGAGCTCTACTGTAGCAAATATGTACACGAGTACCCTACTTTTTTTTAAGTATCTAATGGAATTTATTTTCTATCATTTACAGCTTCACCCAAAGGTCGACGAATCGGACAAATAAATCGAATGAGTTTCGAATATCCGCCATCGCCTTTACTCTCGCAACCGATTTCCGAAGAATCTCTGTGCTCGATCGACAAACGTGCCAAACATTGTCTACAGGACTCATCAACGTTTTGTCAATGCACGCAAATCCTTCGACTACCAGCTTTTGAAACGTTCGACGTCGTTCTTATCGATGAGGGTAATTTCAGAATTTTAATCATTAAATAATTAAGCCTTTAAGGTAGTTCTATAGTTTTTTCGATTTCTTAGGATTTTCTTGAAAGTTTGCACACGCCTTCTTTGATATGACCCACATACGTGTACCAAATTTCAAGAGGGTTTACCACGTAGATATTGAGATATTTATTGTTGAAAATCGCAATTTTTAGTTCTCTCTCATAAGAGCCCATG
>JAPYYX010001031.1:0-32540 GCA_030522605.1 Cremastinae sp. B BG-2022a | reverse complement strand
ATACGAAAAAACGTGAAAATGTCGATGCCATGAATGAAAACAGCTGATGACGACGAAGTCAATTGATCAACTTTATCTTAAATATTATTCTCCTGATAAATTTTTGACAGTAATTCTCGGTGAAATTTTGAAGTGTAGTAGCAATTATTTTTCCTGCGATCCAAAACGGAAAAAAGTAACTTTTTCAAAAAAATTTCACGCGGACTGTCATTTGACTAGAGAATACTTGATCAGCCACCTTAACTCAAAATGAAACGATATAAAAATAATGATACGGGGAATAATCGAAACACACGTCGATGGTGTACAAGGCGGGATAGAGATATGAGAGAAAAATTCACCGAACGTTCTATGAATTCTTTTGAGTTTATTTTTCTCCCCTTTTCCCGATTATTCTTTTTTTTTCGTGTTCTCTGACGAGCTATCTCTGGCCAGAATTTTTTTTTTACGTGCGGGGTTTTTTTCTCGACTCTTTTCTCTCTCGCTCGCTCCTTCTTCCCTCCACTTTTATCCTACCCAAATATTTCCCTAGCAAATTCTTTTTTTTTGTACCTCTCGCTCGGTCTCAGAACCCTCCGATATTACCGGATATCGCTTGTGTAATTGTACTGCAAGGAATTTTCTCTCACCCCTCCCTCATTCCTCTCTTTATGTTTCAACGAATATCTCTTTTGTTTTTCTCCTGGCGCGCATAGTCGCGAGTGACAAGCTTTTTTGTCTAGCTAGTCGATGACGTAGTCTCGAAAAAAATGTCCCTGAGCCGGATTAGCATATGTTACGAGTGGAATTCATTTTGCAAATGCACGAAATGTCAAAAGACAAAATTACGTTTTTCGGTTTTGAGTTCCAATTTTTTTCTATACATTTTCGAAGACTACAAAATGTAGAGTAGAGGGGGCAAAATGGGGTACTTAACAAAATTTTCCGATTCTAGAAGAATTTAAATATGCTGAATTTTTTGTTTTTTAATCACAATTGAAATTTTTAGCGAACAAAATGGAGTACCCCTCCAAAAAAAAAGAAAAAATTTTCTTTTTTATAATTTGTTAACTTATTATTAGCTTTGACGTTTTGTTTCAAGTATCTGATTGATGATTTATTTTGATTTCGTTTAAATGTGTCTCATTCCCAAAGAAAATCATCTTTTTTTATCTGCTATGTTGGTTTTTGATTTTTGATTTTTAATTTTTATTTTTGTTTGAAAGTGTTTTGGAATCACCAAATATAATGTTCTTGGTAAAGAAAACGCAATTTGACATTAAACTTTGTCAAATTTTGAAATATTAAAAATTTTCACCAAATTTTTGGGGCACCCCATTTGCCCCTCTCTACCCTACTAAAAAAAAACTTTACAAATCTCAATAAGCCATTTTTTTCAAAATTTCATTCGATCAGGAAATTTCAAATCTTTATGGAGCATTTCGAAAAAATCTATACAGTAGTCTCAAAAAATGAAATTTATTGAATCAATAGCAGGAATATTTGAAATATTTAAGAGTTAACGAAAAATATGAAAGTGAGCGTCTCGTTAAATTTTGTCCCGCGTCTCTCTCGGATTCTGTACGCACGTAGTGAAGGGTGTCATCACTTTCAGACCGAAAATTGAGTTAGTCCATATCTCTGGTGGCTCTCTCCGTTCTTGCCTCAGTCGCGCGCTCGTCCATCCGTTTTCACTTCGCTTTTCCTAGCGAGAGCACACGAGAAAGGTAGAAAGAGGCGGCTTTATCGTCACTGCAAAGTACGAAGAGCGGATGCACGCGAAGACTGAGAGGGAGTGGTCCATCAGACATGCCCTTCGATGCACATCGATCCGATCGCGTTTTCCCTCTCCCCCCCTTTAACCCTCCTCTATGCCCTCCCGCAGCCTCATCCCTTTCCTCGCCTTGACTGCTAAGCCCCCAAGGACGTAAACCAAATTCCACGACGCTGTCAAATCCTTCCGTTCTCTCGTCATTACTCCATTTTCCAACGCACCTCTCAATCAACCGTACATATTTCGTCTCCAAACATCGATTCTTTGTGCCGTTTCATCGATCGCTCCCAGCATTTCTTCGAAACTTTTGCGAATTTCGGCGTCAGGTGTTTTTCAGTCTTTTGTCCTCTAATAACATTTTTTGTTTAGGTAACTTTGCAATAAATCGTTTTTGTTATCAATTAACGTAATTCATTTGGTACCCAGTTGGTCAGAAGAGAAATTATTCTAGTTCGATGAGTTTGACATTAATATTGATGTTAACGTCTGGGATATGAAATCAACATTTTTTGAAACAAATTAATTTATTCTGAAGTTCACAAGTCTTTGATGGATTTCAAGAACTTGTCCAAATGTTTTTTAGATATTTTTTTTTATCCATTATGAAAGTTTGGCATAATTTCGAAACTGTCAATTGGTGCAAATTTCATATTCATGCATGAGACAAACACAAAAACTTGAAAGAGACCGTGTGAATTTAAAAGATTTCTGTTTATGAATTTCTCCTGAATATCCGAAGAGTTTGAAATTTTAACTAAGAAACTTTTTAGATACTTAAAGAGAATTAGAATTTTATATCAACACCTATTCATCAAATTATCAGATAAAAATTATCAGAATGTGTAAAATGTTATTTTTTTGTACAATTACAGATTTATCATATCACGGAATGCAATTTTTATCTGAATTCCTCAACAGTCCGATACGAAATAAAATGTTCCATATTGGGATAATAATCTTCCTCCTTCCCTTTTTTCTCACCCTCGAATATTTAGTAGTGTTTTTCAATTCGCCGCAACAATGATGATTATACCTCGAGCTCGATGGGGAGAAGAATATAAATACCTTTAATCAGGAAGGATGGAATCAATTTATCGATCTCGAAATGTTGAAAAAGGAGAGAACTTGCATAGCTATGGAAAAAGAGAGTTTTACATGGAACAACTTTTTTTTCTGTAATCCCTGATTTCCTGCGGGTTAATAGTATTCAGCGATTTCAATTTTTTCCCTCACGCAAAATATCGTGTACACGCCGCGATAGCTCGAGCACAGGAATGAGAGAGCGAGAGAGCGGATTGAAGAACCGAAGAGAGAGATCTGATAAAAATTCCCAGCGCAACCGCGACGTTTCTGTGGATAGACGAGTCAGATCGGTTCGCGCGCGCACACATGCGAATTCCTGTGAAAAAATAGACGAGTCTCTACACAGACGCAAACATACAATATGAACGAAAAAAAAAACAGAAAAAAAACGAAGGGAAGTAAAAAAAAAGAGAGCGAGAGGGTTCAGGAGCTCGCGGTGTATATCGGCGGCACGAAACTGACGAAAGAACGATACCAACCCTCCACACGTGCGCCGCAAAAAAATGCATGCACACACGGGGGATGAAGACAGGGAAGGAGAGAAATAACGTTGGTCGAATAACGTCGAGGTTGGACGTATGGATGGTTAAAAATATTGAGGCTCGATAGCCACGAGATCGCCTGTATAAAGTTATACGAAAAAAAGTGGAAAGACAGAGCCAGAGGAAGAGCCTGCGAGAGACAGAGAGAGCGAGAGAGGAAGGAAAGGGGTTAAAAGAGATGAGAGAAGAGTTAAAAAAAGAGCGAGAACCGAATGGGGTAACTCCTCCGCGATTCCGTCTCTTCCACCCCCTGAGCGATCCACCCCGCGCTCTTCGGAAAAATTTAATTACAAAAAAGTTTTGGCATTCCGTCAGTTTGGTTTAGCCGATGTTATATATAATATTATGTGTACGTATGTATAGATATATACGTACGTATATGGTGAAAAAAAATACACACATAGGTTGTACATCGTCGGATAGAGCGAGATGATAGGAGGGAGGAAAACGCTCTCTCTCTCTCTCTCCCTCTCGCGGGTCTCCTTCTGCGGATCCATGGGCAGTGGATGTATAAACCGGTAGAGAGCTCGCTTCGGTCGCGTATCTGTGGTTTATTCCATCCAGGCGTATTTTCTAGTACGCGTCTCTGTATATGGATATATTATATACATATTATATATGTGTCTGTATATTACTATATATGTGTATACTCTCTCTCTCTCTCTCTTTCGAACCTCAAACCCTCTTTCGAAGCCGCTCTCGTCGGCCTATCCCGCCTTCTCGCATCCTTCATCCCCTTTCTCCGCGTTCCTTTCAACCCCCACCCCCCTCGGTCTCTCTCTCTTCGCTCCTCTCGTGCATTCGCGTTCAGGCACACACAATTCTCTTGTATCCGACACATCTGACCGACGATGCTCTAAATACACGCCGAGATTCATCGTCCGCATCTATTGCACAACCGAACGATTCTCGACACTGTGTGTGCTGTGCAGCGAGAAAAAAATCAGAAGATAGGAAAACACTTGGAGGAAAAAGAATTGCAAAAACTGGTGGAAGCTTCTGCGATTCCCGATGTGTCAAAATTTCTTAGCTGATGTCGAGAAAGAAAAATATTTGAGGGGAAAAATGTGAAATTCGTTGATGATATTTTTTGGTGATTTTCTTGGTGCATCCTGAAGGATGCTGGCTTCATCTTTTTTTTAATTTTTAATAGAATTTTCAAGAAGGCTTCGAAGGACTTTTCTCCTGTATGTAGCTAAATGTATATAGCTGGCGGTTCTATTTCTCATTGGAACAGCAAAGATTCTGTCGTCTATCCGAAGAGGAAAGCTGTGGATAGGTAACGATGAGAAATTTGTAGCGAGAGACAGAGAAAGAGCGTGACAGCGGAGAGAGCATTATGGAAGGATAAAAAGAGGCAGAGCAGGAGCGAAGAAGAAGAGAAGAGGAGAGGAGAGATAGAAGGCATCGGAGGTTCGCGATGAAAGGGGGTGGAGAACGTCGAGGGTTGCCGGCGCAACTACGAGAGGGAAAGAAAGAGAGAAAAAGAGAATGAGAGAGAGAGAAAGAGGAAAAGAGGATGCATCGGCTGCGACAGAGGAACGGTGAAAGAAGGGTGAAACGAGAGCGAGAAATATAGCCCGGATGATGGGTAAAGGTAGACAGTGAGAGAGAGAGAGAGGGAGAGGAAAAAAGGACGAAGGAAGAGCAGGAAAAGAGAAAGAGAGCTGTAAAGATTGGCGGTCTCTCCCGTTCCCTTCCACCCTTCGAGTCTATTCCAGCCTGAACAGTACCGCCATACCGCGCGTCCACCCACGAACTCGAGGACAAAAATCAATATGAACGTGTAGCCATTTCTCTTTAATCTGGCCGCGCGTACTACTAGCTACCCTCTTGGTACTCTGTACACTCTGCGGGCCCTCTCCTATGGGCTCTCTCTCTCTCTCTCTCTCTCTCTGTCTTCCCGTCCTTCTCTATCGCCTGGGACGTCGAGGAACCCCAAAGAATCCACCCCCGTGGAGGACACAACGTTTATACTCATCGAACACATTTCTATACTCCACCAACCACCCCACCCCCCTCGCTGTCCTCCCTCTCTCACTCTCTGCTTCTTCTTATTCTATCCACTTCTATGTCCTTTTTTCCTCTTTTCCCTACGTAACGATTGTCCTCCGTTCCTCTCGAGAAATTTTTTCCATAAAAATCAGCCCAGTTGTCGAACCTCCAAGCAGAATTTATAAAAATTGGTAATTTATTAGCATTTATAAAAATTTACAAGGAGGGGCTGTATGAACAGACGAAATCAAAGTAAATTGAAAATTTAATAGAATTCCGACTTTTTGTCTAAAGAAAAAGAGCAAGCAATTGAAATGTAAATCATGACTTTTTGTGTAGAAAACAAAAAAACGAAATAAAATTTCTATAATAAACGATAACGAAATTTGTTTTACTCCAAAATAATTTATCATTTATTCTTTAATTTAATCGATAGTGCACGTGCATGTGAGAAAATTATTGTTACTCCGAGAAATCGAATAAGCTCCGAGCTGGGTTTCAACTCAATAATTTATAATTGGAATGAAGAAATTTATGCATTTTTAATTCACCCAATTTTTAATCCGATCGGTCGTATAACTGCGGATCATCGATACCTCGATATTATCTCATCGACGATCAGTCACAATTTTCAGTCGAGGATCTTCGGCTGCAAATACGACTAAAAATAGTGCGAGCGAACTAGAAAAAAGTTTGCGAGCCAGAGAAGATGGAATTCAGATACTTGCACGAAATTAGGAAATGTTCGAGCGGTGAAAAGTGTGTATACCAGACTCCCGAGAAAATCGAAGATGCCTCTTGTTCTCCTTTTCTCTCTCTCGAGAAATCACCTATTATTCAATCAGGCAGGAAAATGTCTCCGGAGACTCGGGTCTTAATTCCAACCTCCCCAAGTCAAAAGAAAAATCCCATTTGATCGCAATTAGATGTAAACCATTATTCAGAAACGTAAAAAAACAAAAAAGTACTTGCAGAACTTAAAAATAAGAAGAAATAAAGGATTGATATAAATAAAGGGTAGTCTCGATGGGGTATCTCTCTCTTTGGGAATGTATGGTGTTATTTCTCACTCGATAGTGATGTCCCAGCTGCAATATTCAGAGAAGGAGCTTACCCCGGTGAAACAAGCTGGCCGGGGTTACGCGAACAGCCGAGGCTCTTTCGCTCTGTCTCTTGGCAAAGTACCATGTGCACATGAACACACACAAAGCCTAATATGTACACCACCTTCGTACTACATATAGATTATTGATTAGGCAATAACTCAAGGACTAGTTGGGCTGCATATTACCACCATATTATACAGACTCTCTCCATCTCTTTTTATCGTTGGTCACTTCACTATACCTCCCGAACTATAAGTTGTAATTAAAGAGAATGTACTCGAAATGGATGATCAGCAGTGAAATTTCGATGCACTTAGTCGCTTGAATAAGGTTTTCATGTTGGATGGTGAAATTTGAAAAGAAGTGGATATAAGATGTGGAATATAAATTTGATAGCTCGAGTATAGAATAAGATTGGGAAAGGCGAAGGTAACCAGGGACTGACCCAACATCGTTGAAGCTGAGCTCGTGGTCGAGTGAAAATCGATATAGACTGACCCTCCGTGTGGTGCATATAAGCGTCGTTACTCATAACGGAAAGGGATTGTTTTGTGCACATTTATGACAGAAAAGAAAAATTGAGGGAGTCCAGACTTTGCCGCATACTCAGAAAGACCAGAAACTATTTATTTTGATACGAGAAAATATTTTAATTGGTGAAATTGAAATTGAAGAACCAACAGATATATTTCTTGGTGATGTCGATGCTAGAAGGAGCATGATAATCATATAAAAGCAGGTGGTAATTGTTACTTCTCGAATTTTAATATCAATTAGTATGATATAATTTTAATTCAATTTAATATCAATCAATTCATCAAAGGTATTAATCGACAGTAATCAAAAGACCATCATTTCATCTATAATTAATGTTTTTGCCACAACCTTTGGTCGATTCGCAGTTCTTCAGTAATTGCATTCATCAAACAATTCATTTAAAGAACTACGCACCCAGTTTATGTACTGTCTTACAAATTTGAGAACCAGGGACCCGTTTGAAGAAATTAGGGATATTATGGACCGTAATGTGATTTAGGGTATTTTTGCCAAAGTACGTAAAAGAACCAACAACCCTTGATCGATTCGTAGCTCTTCAATAATTGCATTGATTAAGGAATTCATTTCGCAGACTACGCATCAGTTTCTGTTGTATCTGATAAATTTGAAAACACAATGGCATCTTTGAAAACATTAGGGATATTATGGACCATAATGTGGTTTAAAGTATTTTTTCCAAAGTACGTAAAAGAATCAAAAACCCTTGATCGATTTGCAGCTATCATGCAGATAAAGGAATTCATTTGACAGACTACGCATCAGTTTCTGTAGTATCTGATAAATTAGAAAAAATAATGGCATCTTTGAAAACATTTGGGACATTGTGGACTATAATATGATTTAGAGTGTTTTTCCCTAGGCATATAAAAGATTACGGAAATCATTCGACAAACTACGCACCAGTTTCTGTAGTATCTGATAAATTGGAAAACACAGTGGTACCTCTGAAAACATTAGGGATATTATGGGCCGTAATGTGGTTTAGGGTATTTGTGCGGAAGCACATAAAACAATCAACAACCCTTGATCGGTTCGCACCCCTTCAATAATTGCATTGATTAAACAATTCATTTGCAAGACAACACAATGGTTTCTATCCTACCTGATAAATTTGAAAACACAAGGGCATCTTTGAAAACATTAGGGGCAGTATGACCCGTAATATGGTTTAGAGTGTTTTTACCAGGGCATGTAAGAGAATGCATAGTTTCTGAAGGTGGGCATTTTATTTTGATCAGCGCTGTGCCATTCGGGATGGTGTAGTACTTGATAGAATATGAGCATTGAAGGAGGAGCCGGATAAAAGTGAGGATTATTTCTTGTTTCAGAGAGAGAGCGAGTCCCATGAAAGATAGGAGAGAGTTGGAAGGTAACATTACAATTGTCAAATGTAATAGTCTCGTGGGTCTGGGATGAGGAGGAAGAGTAGGAGGCGGATCTTTGGTAGGAAATGGAGAAAAGCGAGTTTCTCGTTTTTCCCTCGGGATGAGGTGGATCGGAGAGTCTATAAGGAACTCGTGGGCATTTGGAGGTGCTCCGTGCAGGATGGTGAGAGAGTGTGCGCAAGAAGGATTCAGTCACGACTCCTGCGGCCTGTGCTCTCACTCTACTGTGGCAAAATATAACGCGAGGTTTAGCGTTCCGGAGGAAAATCGTTGTCAGAACGAAGGAAAGAGAGAGAGAGAGAGATAGATAGCAAAAGAGAGAAAGAGAGAGAGAAAGCGTGCGGTGACGCAGCTGAACCATTATCGGAAACTCGTTACATGCACGAGCCGCGAGCTGTGCCAGCCGTGCGCAAAACGCGCTCTTCTGGCTTATACTACTCGTCTCCTGGGCACTTCCGTTCCACAACCAAGAATTCCCTTCCCCGACTACTGCCGAAACTACGATTCTATGAAGGACGAAGTAAACCTCACGAAACCTACTGTTTTAACATTCCGCAGATCCTGAGGATACGCGCGCCTCACCCCGTTCCAAACAAATAAAAGATTTGAGTGCATTTCATCATCATTGACAAAAGTGATTGAAGTGCCTTGTATCTTTTAGTAATTTGTTTAAAAGAAAAGGAAAATGAGAATAAGAGCTGTGGCTCTGTTTAGCGTTCCTCCGAGGACGTGAAAAATTGAAAGGATTTGGAGAAGCGTCATCGCGGCGGAAGGACAAATTGAAATCTGATATCCGGCATCAAACGTTCGTAGAGGTTTAATGACCCGAAAGGATGCCGACCCCGTGAAAATTTTTACCGGTGCGAAAGCTCGTATCGCGGAATATTTTTCATGCATTGTCTCTCGAGCAACTTTTATTCATTCAAGCGAATCCACGATACGAGACTTGAATTCTCAATTTTTCCAAGATACAATATCCTCGAAATAACCCAAATACAGATGAGAGTCGATTATAAAAAATTATACAGAAATTTCGTCGCGGTTGGATGATCAATTTGAAGGGATGAACGCGACGATAAATAATTATTTTCAATTAATCCATCGCAAAACCAAACGGGGTCAGATTTTCGAACGTAAATATGGACTTAATTGGGAGATGATTTTTTCCCAACGAAAATAAAAAAAGGTGGGCAAATCTTCGAAAACTCCAAACTCTTGTCCAGGATAATTGATGAACCGCTCTTTTTCTTTGCCTTCTTACGCTACGAGATACCAATCTGTTTCTTTGTGACTTTAGGAAAAAAGCGTCTACGGCGACCACGAAGTAAAATCGGAAAAAGTACGAAGCTCGATGGTGAGTGGAGGAAATAGGGAAAGGGAGAAACGTTCGATAAACACACGAAAGGCATTAACGACTTTTCAAACATTTTAAAACCACGCCGAGCCAATGGGGGGACAAGATTTCCCACGCGAATCGAGAAACGTTTCGTCTCTTTTCTTTTTGTCTTGCATCCCCTTCGTGTTGTCAACCCCACGCTATACGTACACTTTTTTTCTCGATTAAACATTCGATTGTTTGAGAAACTAACTGACGTGTTCCTCTCGTGGTTTTTCCTGCCGCCTTTTTTCTCAACCAACAACTCGAAAGTACACGCGACTTTATTATCGAGAAATTGATCTTATTAGGCAATCGAACGATTTTCCACCAAGAATTTTGGGCTCTTCGCCAAACTTCTTTTTCAATCACTTCTATCCTTCTCTCTCTCTCTCACCCTTCTCAACCTCTCGCTCGACATTCACTTTGCCAACTCTTGCCAAATGAAGAAAAGGGGTAAAAAAAATGGAAGCTCGACATATTCTGCATATTCGGAAAAACTTTTGATTCCCCGACGATGGAAGCTTTTAATTTCAACAGACAGGATCGTCAGCGCGGTTCTCCGCTCAGGGAGAAAAGTATTGCGAAATATGTGAAAATATCCAGAGAACATTTTGGATCTTTGAATCGGATTGGGGGTTTGGAGCTTTTCGATTCGGTACAGGAGTAGAAGGAAGTTGTTGTGTGAGGAAAATGAGGATGGCCTGGAACGAACAGGCGCATCAAGGCTAACCATCGAACGAGCTTGAACAGTCGATGCTTTTCGTTGTTCGAATATAGAGAGAAGAGAAAGAGATGGCAGGGTGGTCGCTTCCGAAGCCAAGAGGGAGCGAGTTGGAAGGAGAGCGAAAGAGAAGCAATTGCTAACGGAATTTTAAGCAGCATGACATCAAAGACTCAAAGGAACAAGGCAGACGATAGAGAATGCCACACACCCTCACGACATAACCATTAATCGCATTAATACCGGGCTATAATTAGTTTTACGTTAGAACAAACGCGCACCAGTCTGCATGAACTTGAATGTTTTAGCTCGCTTAAAAGGGAATCCACCGCTCTCTTTCTCCATCCTGTCCCGTTATCCACCGGCTCCAAAGAAAATGCCCTCCCAGCCAGTTTCCCAACATTTTCCAAGATGAAAGAACCGACGAGCAAAACGAGTTTGACGTTTCGCAAGATTCGTTGAGATCCTTCGATCAATTTCTTCCTTTTTTCCTGCTCCCCTCAATTCAAGATTTTTCTCATCGAAGGGATTTTGCGTGCGGCGAATGAAAATGGATGCACGGAATGAGGATGCCACAGCGAACTTTAATTAGGTGCGCCTCTCGAGCTGCAGTCTCTATGTTCGTGTATCGAACACGGCGAATAGAAATCCGGGAGCGCATACAAACTGATACGTATCGAAGGAAGACAAGAATAGAAGGGAAAGAAGAAGAAGATGAGGAAGAGGAGCCGAGACGCACGAAAGGATGCCCACGAGAGGTGGTTGAATTCTTTTTTCGATGGGTTGGCGCAAGACCGTTGGATCCTTTCTGAGGGACGAGACAGTTGGCGAATCTTCCTCTCTCTCTCTCTTTATTTCTTTCTACCTATGTATTCGACAGACTCGTAGAAATGGACCATTGCCTCGAGCATGAGACTCGATCGTACATAGGATAGAAAGTGAGAGAGAGGAAGATACGAACGATGGGTATAGGTTGGTTGATGCTGGAAAGAGGCTCAGTTTGGAGCTCGCTCTCTTCGCCTGAATAAGAGAGGGGAGATGTCTTCGGTTGTCGTCTGGAGAGACGACGTTTCACACAGTGCTGCCGAGAGAGAAAGCGATACTTGGCCCCGAAGACTTTTGTACGCGTTTGGATTGAAATTCGAGTCTCCACCCCAAAAGGTATATACAGGACCTATCGGGAGATTCTCGTTTTGGTATCTGTTACCCTTTTCTCCCTTGATGCATCTCACCGCGAGTTTACGAGGAACTCGTCCGAGCTAATCTCGCTACCGAGCCCCTTCCACCGGTGCACACGACGAGAGGACAAAAAAATTTGAGAATGGGAAGAAAAAGCATCACCGGAAGAACTAACTCGCCGTGCCCCGTCTAAATACTTGTATTTTCGAATTTCCCGAGTCAGCTAGCCTCAATTTTTTCACGCGAGAGTCTCATCCACCCAGACAGTTCGTTCTCGAATTTCGCGTTGAGGGAGCGAGTTTCGATCACTCTCCAGGACTCCGGGAACGAGAAACTTTTCCTCCTTCACCATCATCGGTTGGAGTCCACATTCACGATTGTTTGTGTACATGTACAACTGGTTGTATTATAGTCGCAACGCCATGATCTCCATTCTGATTGGAATGCTCTTCCTTCCAAACTTCTTTTTTTTTCTCATGCAGACCATTTCGTTCGGATTTACTCCGGTCTCTCTTGTTAGCTGAGTTTTCTGCAAATCGCCGTCGAAATAGTTCACGAAATATCGTGATGTGCACTCTCTTTGCTAAGTGTATTTATATATTTTTATGTACACGCGTGTATATGTACAAATTTATGTCGTTTCCGTTCTTTTTTTTCTAATCACGATTCTGGTTAATCTTTTGACTGCCGGAAAGTCTATGTATAATGCAGTCGAGAGAGATCCATGTTATTATCTTCAAATCAGACTAAAATTGAATTTTTCCCCATTTTTGAGGTCGCTGGTGTTGAAAAATCGTTACCGGTGTCGTTGATTTATGATACTCTGGGCAGAGACATGTTCGACAGGTCCTGAGATTCGAAGGAAAAACAAAAAGGGGTAGTTTTTTGGCAAAATGATGGTTTCTAGCTTTTAAAAAATATCATCACTGTCGCGGTTTTCAGCGTCAAAAACCCCTGTAAACGCTTTAATTTCATAACTTTAAAATTCAAAATTTTTCCCGACAATTAACCGCCAGAAAGTTTTATATAAGACGCTAACCATGATCGCAATTTCATTAGAGTTAGACCCAACAAATATCAACAAATTTTGAATAAAAAATCACCACAATCCCGGCGGTTAAAACGATAATCTAAATGCCAAAGAATTACAAAATTGTGTTTTTTGAATCTAACAACTTTTACCCTTGACCCTGATCACTTACACTTCTGAAAAGTTACGTAATCCTTACACGGGGTCATATTGACCCCATACGATTTCCAAACTCTCTGGAATTAATTGTATGTACGATTTTAAGTCCGAAAAATTCTGGGTCCATGTTTAGTACATAGAAAATGGAACGCTTTTGTAGTTTTAGGATGTAAATTTCATTTTCGAACCTGTGAAAAATTCTGGAAGCTTATCGCGATCGTATTCAAATCTTACTTTGAAGTTGACGTTGGGGTTAATTTAGCCATGTGCAAGTGATTAGGGTTAATTTTTATAAGAAGAATTTACTTCTCTCCAGAAATGAGTTAAAAAATGAAGATAGGTCATCAATATTAGTAAGTCTGAACAATCGAATGAAAAGTAATATGAGGAGTAATAATAAAAAGTAATATTAGTTTAATAAATGGGAATGGATGCGGAGCTGCTGAATATTATCCACATTTTTATCAATCTCAAAATCTCTCTTGCAAGCTCTAACGGTTAGCGTCGATAATTCAGAGCAAAATATAATTTATGTTTGACTACGATTCAAATACAATTTAGCCTAGAATGGAGTAATTTAGTAAAAGGCTGATGATTCGAATGAGAGTCAAATAATTGATTATTGGGTTATAGATCACGGTCGGTTTAAGTGTAATGATTGATATATTGATATTACCATATGAGTTGTGAAACTGTTGATGATGAGTGTCGATTCCAGTTCCTTGATGATGAATATCCAGCATCGCTTCCGGTTCGCCGCCGCTCTCAGAGCAGTTGCTCAGGGCTAAAACCAAACCGATAGACATACACCTTGCGTTTTCGATACAATTACTGTTTCGTGCTTTTTTCGCTTTCTTTTATTTAAAATTGATTTTTTTAATTTTCTATTTTCACACGCATCGCGATTTTTCGTCGCTTCGTCGACCGCGCGCGTGGCAAATTTCTTTAAAAAAACGATACTATTTGTAAATCTCGAAGAAAAATTGTTAACTTGTAAAAAATAATTTTCATATTTAATTTTAATAATCAATAGAATTTGCCACACAGCGGCCGACGATTCAAATTTACCGGAAACGTATTATCATCATTATTATTATCATTATGATTCTTATCAATTTCGTTACGATGTACATGAAAAATGAAACGAGCGACGAACGCTCGGTGCGAGCGAACAAATTATATCATTCGATAACAAATAAGAAATAATTTAAAGGATATACTCATCGCCAAAAGGCGCACACTGTGATTTCAAAAAATGAGCGAAAGGAAGAAAAGGACAGAGTCGCGAAAATATTCGAGCGACAAAAACTTGTAATGAAAGAATTATTCGTAATTAAACATAATTATTATTATTCTGTACCCGCTGGAAATAGGATTTTTTGGGAGACAAAAATTTGAGATAGTCAAAAACTGAAACACCACACACGAGACAAAAGAGAAAGAGGACGGAGCAGAAATAAAAAGGTTCGAGGAAAAAGTAGCGTGGAAAAAATGGGATGCGGAGTAGGAAAAGTATCGATGAGACACAAGTGGGAAATTTCAATCGTGCTCAACTGAAATGAAAAAAAGAGAAACCAACAAAACCCCGAGTGTCAGATCGCAGCGAAATATTTTTTCTTCTTACTTTTTCTTCGTTTTCTTTTTGTTTTATTGAAAAAATCGACTTTTCATGAATCATCTTTTTTATGCGGAAAAATCTTTTTCCTGCATTCGACGCGACTGTTCGGTGCATTTGTCTATCCGTTTGGTTTTTCGTCTATGCTCTTTTTTTAATTTTTTTTTTGCAGAAAAAAAATGAACGAACGAAAAGAATATCAGAAGAAAAACGAAAAAGCGATTTTTCGATATTGTTGTCGCAGGCTGTTGCATCCTCGGGGTCATGAGATCTTCCATGTAGATTATTATTGGTTTCGCTCTTTCATCTTCAAAGTTGTCGACGAGTTTTTTTGTTCGAATGTGCGTGTGCGTGTTGCATGATAAAATCGTGTTTTCTCGCGTGAAAGTGAGCGTAGTTGCCGAAAATAATCAACGAATAGTTTTTCATGGTATTTCGATTTTGAGAAAAAAAGAAGAAGAAAAAATAGTCGCGAGAAGTTTAGAGCCACGGTAAAAATCGTTCTTATCAGTTTGCGGTAGCAAATACCGGTGTCTTCTTCTGTTCGGACTTATCAACTCGAATTTCGACGCTCTCTCAACCCTCAAGAATCTCAATAAGAACTTTTCGACCGTCCAACGAAAATCTAATCGACCCAGATTTTTTTTTCTAATTAAAGTGCAGAGAGTGTACAGACGCGAACGAGATAAAAATCAACTCTGTAGGATTCGATTATAAATATCTGATCACGAACGATTATTAATTCATGTACCGGCGGAAAAATCAAATTAATCAGCACACCAATTTCATTTATCGGTATTTTTCAGATACCGTTAACTCCAATATTGATAATCCTTGTTTTATTTTGGCTAGGCATCGTTTTCTCGAGATACGTGAATCAAGAAATACAAAGTTAAAAAAGAAAACTCCGAAACGGAGACTTTAATATTCCCATTAATCCGATACTCCAGACATTGCGATATCGACATATCGTTTTCTTTATTTCACCAATAATTTATAATTCAATACTGATGTTTATTAATTTATAAAATTCAGTGGGCAACAATCAAATTTTAGAGTCTTGAATATCAGATAATTTTTAAAAATATTTTTTAATTACAAAAATAAACTATTACCGTAAAGTTTCCGTTTAACTTGAAATCTATATAATCATGCATGCGAGTTCATTAGTGTAATTTTATAAGGTGTGAGTCACATTTACTTGAAGACGTGACTGAAGCGACCGAATGTCAGATGATTTGATGTCAATGTTTTCTTTGATAGTTTTTAAAAGATATCAAGCTTTGTTAAACTTTCACTTGGATCATTTCTATTATTTTCATTAAATCGTTCATTTCGAAACTAACTTCACTTTGTTATCAGTTAACTTTGTTAAATTTGTCTTATTTCTGAAGAATGAACTTCGTAAGAAGTCAACTCTAATTTGAATCACAGAAAAGTCATTAAATTATAAATATTTTTGAAAAAGAATGGAAAAAACGCAAATATTCCGAAAGCAATTAGAAACGTAGAGACCGATCACATTCCAAAAGTGATAATTTTATTTATTTATAAAAAACATAAGTTTATTAGGAACGTATCATATTTATTTGCGTATTTCTCAATGTTTTGAACTTTAAAAAATACTTAGTCGCGCATTAAAGTGGTTAGGAAATAAACTGGATATTTAAGGTGATGTTTAATCCATACGAGTCCGATAGGAACAAATGCAAAATGGATTTGCTATTTTCTCAGAGATTTTTAATAACTTAGAAAGGAAAAAGAGTCACATTTTTCTTTGATGGAAAGAGAACAACCTGGTTCTTTTTTCTTCAAAAATTGTTTATACTCAGAGAAAATAGCGAAGTTCGATTTCGCACAATAATGTTGAAATAAGTGAATTTTGTACAGCGTCTTATGACGTGATACATGCACTTGTACAATTGAAACCTAAGTAAATTTGAACGAGAGACGGACATGAAATTTTCCTATCACTTCTTGAATAAAACATTAAAAATTTGTTCAGAGTCTTAAAAAATGAATGACGACGAACTTTTTTTTAAAAAATGCGATTTAATGCAAAAAAACGTAAAAATCTCCCGCAACTCTCGACCCCATGAAGTCCATTGGCTAACTTTCTTCTTAATTATCATGCACCTTATAATTTTGTTCTTGTAATTTTCAGTGGATTATTTCAAAGTATAGAATACTTTTACAGTTATTAAAGAACTAAGTAATAATTTTTTCGAAAATTTTAAACACGGATTGTCACGTGGCTAGTGAATTCCTGATCAACCACCTTAAAAATGATTTTTGCATCAATAATTCGTGGGATCCGCGACGGTGGATTGTTTCTCGGTTCATTAATATTTCCATTGGGAGGAGACCGCGAAAGATACATGTATGCATGGAGTGAGAGAGAGCGAGAGAGAGGGAGGAATTGAGAGTGGCTGACGAGATTGCGGTAGCCCCGTGTTCGAAAGAGTCGAGATGCGCACCAAGTTGGCACGGAAATGTTATTGAATGGCATGTATGTGGGGACGGAGAAGGAAGGAGCGTGAGCGAGCCCCGGTCGGCAGAACGTGTGCTAAGTTTCGGTGAATCCCATGGGGCGACAGGATATCCCGTGGAAGTGAGGTGTATATTGATACCCTGGGCTTTCTATCCTCTCGCTACAGGGATCATCCAAGTTTCCGAAGCGAGCCCACTCTCGGGCAAACTCCGCCTCCAACCAGACAAACATCTACCCAGAACAATGCCTACACTCCCACCATTTCTCTTCACTCAGAACGCGCTCTTTGTGCTCTTAAATATAAACAATCACCTTCAGACCATGGAAATCCATAGAAATTGTAACCTCCGAAGCGAGGAACGTTAAAAGGAAATTCATTTAGAAATATATCTCCGCATATTTAAATGGTGGATTTTTTAAATCGAAATACTTACAATGGAAGACTCATCAATCGATGAGTTTAAGTGAAGAGAGTTGAATGGGAAATGTCTTTGTTAACAAGAGTGAAAATTTAGTTGTATTTACACGAGTTTGATGAAATTTTTCAATCATGGAAACGCACGAACAATTGAATCTTTGAAACAATGAGCAAATTCCAATTGTTATATTTTTGGATGAGTTTTGCAAAAAAATTCTTGTTCGGAACGATTTTTCAATCGCACAATAAAAAAACGTGATTACACATTTTTTTCCAGGGTAATAGGAAATTTCGTATGTTCTGTATATGAGTCTGTAGACTCTATTAAACATATGAACATCGAAAAGGTTGTATCGGAAGTGGGAGAACTTCATTGTGGCTACGAGTGTTTTACCGTTTGTGTACGTGCGAGCGGTGTCCCGTTTCGATGGCGCGTGCTGTGACAACGGCCTGAAAACCACACCACAACTGTCCGACCGGACCTCACATACGGGTGCATCCTGAGAAAATGTTCCATGTCGGTCGCGTGCACGGTAAGAAATTGTTCCAAAAACTCGATTTGAATTCTTTATATTAAAAACAAAAATCACGTACAGCTTCTGATCCTTCATTCTAATTTGAAAACAACTGTAGAGGTTTCCTTCGGAAATCGAAATCATAAAAATTTCAATGATTTCTTAGCTTACTTAAGACTTTATCAAGCCGACTTGAAATGTTCATAAGATTATACCGATACATGACGTAATGGTCAAAACCCATCGAAATCTCACGGGGACGATATTTGTCGAATCGTATGTTGAATAAATAAAAAGCTTCTAGATCGAAATGGAAAGATTATATTGTACGCCGAAAACGAAAACAATAATTTATTAAAATATCATTACTTTTTATTCTGTTTCAAGAAAAATTTTTGATCTTTAAAAATCGCCCTATTTTTGTTAATTTCTTTTGAAAAATTTCCATCATGAAAAATTTGATCAGGCATGGATACTTCGGATTAAAAGAAACGTACCATAATTTTTTGAAGCTAAATTATTTCGATATTGAGAGAGAAATTTGTAATTTACGAAATCTAGTAACTTTGTTGCTTGTAGTTTCTCTTAGGGAGTTACACGTCTATAGTTGACGAGTGAAAAAAAGAGGCCCTTTTTGAATTTTTTTTTCTCGGGAAACGAAAAACGAACGCGATCGTCACTCACAGGATTTATTGTATACGTATTCAAATATGCATGCACAGTTTCTTTAAAACTCTTTTTAAACAAAATTGACGGCAGAGCACTCGCTGAAGATACGCAGTGTATTTGATGTAAAGATCTGCGGCCAGCAGCACATCGTTTTTTAATCTTCCCGTTGGATAAAAAAAAAAACTCTTTCATTAATTGCATTAAATTTGTCAGAGAAGGACAGAGAATCATACCGATAAAATCATTTGTCGAATTTTGCCATCAGTTGGTACTCAACCTTCAAATTTTAGTGAATAAATCGATATTCAAACAGTTAGCAAAATTCGAATTCTTAATGAATCGTTATAATCGTGTGTACTTCTCTTGAAAATCGTCCCAAAAAGATGCATTCGAAATTCCAAGTCGATCGATTGAAATTGCGAACTGTGTGCTGCTTGCCAGTTTAAAGAATCTAGTTCTGAGTAAAACGCGATCAAAATTTCGATTTCAGTTTGCTACATGAAAATTTTAAGATAACGCCTTATCAATTTTTTTACATCCACTCTCTGCTACCCAAGTTGCGTGAAGCTGCCCATCCAAAAGTAGATTTTTACCCTTCGTTTCTTTTCTCGCCCATTTAGTACCTTTCCGCGCGTTCTTTTTCAAATTTCCATGAAGCGCGGCTGGCAGTTTTCACCCGGCATTAATCGATTTCAAAGCAATAATCATACACTTCGTTCATGATTAATGATTGTAATACTTTGTTTATACCAGTAAACCGTGGAAACCATCGTTGTACAAAACTGATGTATCGATATCTAAATATACCACTAAATATGGCTATCATTCGCATTTTACTCGTACGCTCTCAAAAGTATACACCATGACAGTCATTTTTTGCGCACTCAAATCTTCATAAATTTTCTCTGCTGAATCAAAAACTTCGATTGGTAAAGCTGATCTATGCGTAGGCATTGCTTTTGGGAATAGGCATGGTACTGCCATCGATATTGCCGCTGCCTTGTATTCATTCGAAATCGGCCTCTCGGAGCGTTTAAAAATTATTTGAGCTATTTTACATACGTGACATGATTTTTGATATGTTTGGACGTACTTCAAGCTCAAAAAAATCGGAAAATCAAACAAAATTCTTCTAGATGTAACCCCTTGATATTTATTGTCAAGATATGTAATCGAAACACACGTAAATTTTTATTAGCGATGCTGATAGAGATTATTGAAAGAAGATAATTGTGAACGAATTAAAAAATATGTGGTTTATTTCTAAAATAACAGTTCTTTGAAATATGATGAAAATAAGTATAAAATTATATCTAAACATTCCGTATAAATATCGAAAATGCTGATGACTCCGGATGGAAGCAAAAAGTTAAAGGTCAAAATGTCGACTTTTCGTTTGAATTCTCGACTCGTACGCTATAAATGGGTGAATCCAGAATAATTAACGTCTCCTATACCGAAAAAAATGTTGAATTGACTAAAATTTTGAAATCGAATTCCGTAAAAAGATCATCCTCTGAATATAATTTTTCAACATTCTCTCCGACCGGATCGAAAAATATCTCAACAAAACCTTAAATGATTTTAAAAATGTTGTTCTCGAAAAAATCACGAAACTTCGAAGAAAGAAGTCCACCTAAATAAAATTCGATCGCTTTGATTTCGAGGAAAAAAAAACATTCCTACCCTAAACTAATCCTGTTTGGACTACTTCGGAGCAAGAAAGAATCGACTCCGCTCCGTTTTGATATCAGAAAAAGAGCGAGAGATATAAGGTGACAGAGATGGAAGAATAAAAAGAGAGACGGATGATGATGATGAGGAATATAGCGCGAGTGATGTAAAAAGGGAAACCGGGACAACGCGAGGCCAGAGGCTTTTGCCTACGTCATTCGGTGCATCGGTGTATGGAGCGTATTCGCATTTGTACGGAGGGTGTGGGTCAGCATACACGGAGGGGGACGGAGGAGAGGCGAAGGAGGACACAAAGCTCGACGTAGAGGTAGAAGCAGCCGACACCTGGCGAGTTGCGGGGCAGCAGCGGCTCTCCGACTATATTTAACGATGTGTACACGCTCTGTCTGTCGGTACACGTGCGCTGTAATACTCTGTTCTTCGCCCGTGCACGGTAAATATCCATGTGCACCGAGTACCGACTATTTTTCCCCCATTTACGCAAGCCCGCATATACATACCCCTCCTGGCTCCTCGACATTTTATTTAACACTCTTATATACTGGCATACGCGTTTTCTCATTTATCCGACGACTTCGTTCTATGCGTTCGCGCGGAATCTGCTTCGTGCGTTCGCGACGTGACCTCGACTCGCGCACGAGCCACTCCGCACACCCAACTCATTTTACTCTCGACCATATTTTTTTCATTTTTTCTATTTTTTTTTCGGTTTAACAGTCACTTTGAATTCTCATAAGTAATTAAAACTTTTTTACCCGTTGAGTAACAAAAGGGAGATAATTTTGTCGTCATAGTTATTAAAAAAAAATTAATTTGTTTCTCACAAAATATGACAAAGAATAATTTTCCTCTAGCAAAAGAACGCGAGAGAAGAAAAAAATGTATTTTGTAATATAAATTTAGCGTCCAATTTAAATTTCCCCACCAATTTCTGAGCTTCAGATACAATATTTCAAAGGTTTTGTAATTAGTACGTAAAGGAATGTGAGTGAAAAAACTTTTTTTTTCAAGTTTTGAGCGAAAGCCCGAAATTGGTTTCGCGCGTACAGGAGCAGAGTGCGAATGGTGTCGAGTGTACTCTGGAAAGAATTTGACCGAACTTTTCGGAGCGATATATATCGGCGGCAAAGTCTAAGAGACACAAAATAACATAGAACACCGGTGTGGTATTGATTTTTACGCGAGTTTTCTCTCTTTCTCTCTCTCTTTCGCTTTCTCTCGTCTCCTCGTCCTCCTTTCTCCTCCTCTCTGCACGTAACGTCCATCGCTGACACAGGGTAGCACGGTCTAGTCATGGCGTTTGCGTAACAACCCTCCTGCACCAGGTGTATGTGCACCTATATACCCGCCCTAACACACGTACGAACCGCGAGGCACACAGACACACGCACACACACCCATTATAATATTACTACCTTCGAACGTATAACTTCTGCCTCGAACAAAAGTCCACGATTCCTCAGGAAATTATGCCCCGTAAAAAAATGACGATTCCACGTTTCAAAAAATGAGCCGTAAAAAAATCGACGAGATCGGCAAATTATGTTCTACCGCAAAAAAAAAAGAAAAAAAAGTAATTGTTACAGATGGTAATCAATTCTCTTTTATTGCATATCGAACAAAAAAGAAACGAGAGCGAGAGTGGAATTTGGGTGTAGTGGAATTTATAAACGTGGATGGGAAGTAAATCGAGAGATTCGAATCAGCATAAAATACGCGGGGAGATCGTAAACGCGGGTGTTCATCGATTTGTCCGGCGTACGTCAAACACGTCTCGTTTAACGACCCTAAGGTCGTCGGTGTCCAAGAATCACCTGTGCGAAGAGCGAGAAGAAAAAGGAGGAAGAAGAGGAACCTTGATGTGCGAACGTCTAAACGGATGAAGTTTATTGATTGAGACTTCAATTTTCGTGTCTTTTAGAAATTCATAAAATTTGACGTTTAAATTCTTCGTCGTTCATCATTCTTAATTCTTTTGAAATTTATCGCAAAAATCATTAAATAATAACTCAATTTAGTCAGAGAGGAAATTTAGTTCTTCTTAGCAAAAAAAATGTTTTAATAAATATTTGAGAGCATTCGGAAATTTTTTTTTCCTGAGTTTGAAAACACGATTAGCACTGAAAAAGGGGTTGAACACAATTGTTTCAAGTTTTTCAATTTTTTACTCCGTCAGTCGAAAAGTACAGTAGTCGGGGAACGTGAAAGTCCGCTTCTCCTTCTTTTATGCATCGTACCCTGTGCGTTAGCGACAGTGGAAAAAGTAAAAGTTTATCTAGCCCCTGACTTTACTAACTGGTGCATCCAACAAGCCGGCATTGTGCCGATCAATAGACGAGAAGCGAGTCTGCCTTAGTCCGTGGAAAACGGGTGCACGCGATCCTCCAGAAACGACACGACTTCTCGTTAATACGAAACTACCAAAACCACACCAGAGACAAAGAGAATTGAAAAAAATAGAAATAACAAAAAAACCAATAATCGTCAAACTAGCGCAGCGTGACTGTTCACGCAAAACTTTCATTATGAAAATTAAATCTTCCTCATCAAGCGAATAAACTATTCATTATTTAGATAATTCTGGCGATGATTCACTGTTCTAAAAATCAACGTAAAAAATTTCTCATTTCTCACAAATAAATTACAATTGGCGGCAAATATCTGGAAGCGGTTCCCCCCATACACCCAACACAACTCGCCCCAAACCCAACGGAATCCCGAAACCCATACAAATCTTGATTTAAGCAGGTCACCTCCTCCGAATATTTATCTTTTTTTGGTAAAAAAGGAAAAATTTCCACCTCTCCCGAGATAATATCATTGTATCGTTTTATAAAAATAAATCTTGATAAAAAATTATTTACGCTGATTTTTAGAAAAGTGAATCATCGATAGAATTACCCATTATTTTAAAGAAAATGTTCAAGAATAATGGAACTTTTTTTTTGCCGATACGGAAGAAGCACATCGTGAGAAAATTTCGAAAGGTCTTGATCGCGATGATATATAATTCCGGAGTGGAGATCGTTGGAGTGTGAGTAAAACAATGAAGAACCCTCAGTGCAGCCTAGCCTCCGATCTGAAGGGCACTGGATCGAACCCTTTTGCCAACGAACACACGCTTCCTCTCTCTCTCTCTCTCTCTCTCTCGCTCAATTTTCTTTCGCGACAATGTATACGCGATGAGTACATATTCCATATACCGAAATCATGACAGAAGAGAGACGAACGCAGAGACAAGAGGACCGAGCCCTTTTCCTCCCCGCTATACCGAAACTCCTCGAGTTTATCTTTCCCCGGTAGGGCAGTCTCACCGAGCTGTTGATCACAATAGATCCCGGAGAGGAGCAAAAAAAAGAAGAAACGAACGAGACAATAAATCGCATCCGAGTCTGGCGAGATGAAAAATCGAGAAGAAAATTGAGAAACGCCATATCTATATTTCCCTCGCGATTCTTCGCGAGGAAATTATTTCCATGATACGAAAATGGTAAGAAAAAGAACTACGAGAAAATAAAGGTAAGGGAAAAATAGTAAAAGTTGTCATCGGTACTATCGATCACTCTTCAATAAAATCGTTCCTCCTTCATCGGCCCGGAAACGGCCTGTGAGAGTCTCCAGCGAAGCGTGTGCAAAAGAGGAAGAGAGGCATCAGTAGACGCGTATAGACAGCCGCGGGGTTATGGGACCATTCGAGGAGTATAGTCTTTCGCGTGCTCTCTCTCGGTCTCCATGCATGTGTCTCCTTCGCTCTCCGGCACGGGACGTCCGTTGCCGAAGCCATACCGTGGAATCGGCGAATACAGAAATTGGATGCTCGGCGTTACAACGTTTCTAGCTCCCTTGTCCGGGTTGTAAAGAGAACGCGAAGACGAGAAGGAGAGAGATATAAAAACGAAGAGGTCTAGGAAAAGGAGAAAAAGAGAGCCGGAACGCGGCTTTTCCCGCGTTCGTTCGCGGTTGGCGGCAAGTAGATAAGGGTGGCGTGTGTACGACCCGACGCTGGTTGGAAGCTCCGCGAGGAAAGGGCGAGAGAGGTAGAGGGAGGACGAGTATAACAGAAGATATGGTGGGTTAGGCGGCATGACGATGGCGTCCGTCGAGGTCGCGCATGCGCCGGTGAAACGACACCGCGTGACCACGGCTTCGATCAATACTACGTTAAACCCGTCGTCGTATTCCCGCTCTTACTCTCTCGTTCCAACCAGTTGTCACACATTTCTCTCTCCCTCTCTTATCTCTTCCTTTCTCTCTTTATCTATACCTATATATAGGTATGCATAGACCTATAGCTCTTGATATTGCTCTCTCTTGCTCCTTTTCGCTGGCTTTCGCCAAAGTTGTCCGTCCAACTCGCAGCGCATACAGTCGCGAGATGTTGGATTGGAAGAGACCAGAATATTTTGGCCCGCGTCGTATCTCTCTGAATGATAGGGAAGAGAGGAACGCCTCTCCACCACGTGGGTAGCACGTGTGCGCCTTTCTCCCCTCCTACATCCTTCTCATTCTCCTCCTCCGCGTAATCCGCACTCACTCGGTCTTGTCCCCCGCTAGCGATCCTCATCTCCCTCGCGCTTTCCGATGACACGGGAGGGCTGGCTCTCGTGGCGCCAATCCTCACGCGGACCCAACGTTTTCAAAACCGTGCCCCGCGACACGCGTCTCTTACGCACAATAACACTTCCGAAACGGATCGACCGATACTGCGACACGCGATTTTTTTCCCCTCCTTCGCTTGTTCGTTTGGCTTGGTCTTCTTTTTTTTACCATAACCCGATCGGATGACGTGTCGTAAAAACAAAACACGATTACGATCTTCTCGATTACTTTCATCAGATCCGGCCATTATCCCGGAGACGCGATCAAGCCGCAATTTCGTTCAACTCGTTTTGCAGATGAGGTTTCACGTTCGCGGTGCACGATCCGAGCGGAATGAGTGTACAATTTTTTTAAGGATGTATGGAAAGTCTCTGGCGAATTGCAACTTTGTATTTTCACGTTTATTTGGTATAAGCCGACTTTACTTTTGGACGTTACAATGTAAATCAACGGTTTTAATATATTCTCAGAAGAAATTGAAAAATTAACATTGCTCGGACAGGATAAAAAGCGTAATTAAACGTTTTCAAATTTTACAATTATTTTTAAGCACTCTTGTAAAACGGATAACAAATCTGATAGCGATAACAGTTTTTTTCCAGGATATGAATATTCAATATACAAATCTAAAATTTGATAATATTGAGAAACTTACAACTATTAAACCACTACGTAAATCATTTTAAAATTTAGCACTAAACTTTTTCGTCTGTAGTTTTACTGAATTATATCCACTTATTGTATGAAACTGTCTTCCATACATCCTTAAGAATAGATGAAACGACATGAGTCTTTTCCACTTGCAGCACTGCAAAATTCGTTTCGCACAGAAAACAATAACAAGAAAAAAAACTCACTATTTTTTCACAAAGCGATTCACTATACAACGATCTTGTATTTTACCAATAAAAATGACATTGTTCTATTATTAGAAAACGTCACGCTCGAAAAGTAAAAAAAAAATCACTGTAAAATATTTTCAAACGTTGAAAAAAATAGTTCGACGATCGCAGCGATCGTCCCCATGGGTTAGAATTTTAACAATTATAGTGTGTATTGTGAATGCGTGTTTTTGTGATTGTTAGGTAAATACAGGTTGGGTAAGATATGTGATTGCAGAGATAAGGTATTTGGTGGCGATGCCGGAGATTGGTTCATGTCGGAGAGGTTATATTTTTTGTCGATCGGTGTTTGTGATATTCGTATAGCAATGCGAGTGTCTCGTGTGTTCGAAATCCGCGGCCGAACCGGTATTTCGTCCCGCGAGTACGCGAAGCGGAAGTACAGAAGAAGAAGAAAAAAAAAAGATCGTGGAAGAAGAAAAGGAGGAAAAGATACGCGAAGGGACTAACCTGCTATTCGTAATGCTGACATTCTCTGAAACTCGGGCTCCTGCAGCCACTTCCACATTCTACGAAAGGTCTCACGTCCGCTCTTGAGCTTTGACCAGGGCTTCGGATTGCGAAGCAGGTCGCTCAGGGTACCCTGACTCCGGCACAAAACTCTCTGGGCGAATATCGCCTGTGGTATGCTATATCTCTTGAGCTCGGCGCTGATCCTCTGCGCGAGTTCCTTCGTGTTTATCTCCTCGACCTCGCCCGCACCGTTTCCCGCCGACGAGACAGTCTTCATAACGACCGATGTGTGCTGAACGTGCTGTTGCGTGTGCGATATCGTCTGCGCCTGAATCTGGGACTGTTGCTGCTGCTGTTGTTGCTGCTGCTGAAGTTGGCTCTGGATCGGTGGTGGTGAGGACGCCGGGACCGAGAGACTCGGTGGTGAGTGATGCGAGGGCGCGAAACTCGTCGCCGCTGATACCGGTGGCGACGGAGGACTTAGGGCTACCGGACTCTGTTGCAATCTCGGTATGAAGGTCGGCTCGTAATGTGGACTTGCCGATTTGTGGGGCGAGTTGAGGCCACTCTGGCTGTAAGCGCTCTGGGGCGACAGAGGACTCGGCTGAAGACCGGCACCGGGCGACGGATAATTGTGCGGCGGTGACATTCCCATTGATGAGAGCTTGTCGTACGGATAAGGCGAGCCACTCATGCTCAGGCCGATGTTCGCCAAACCGTTGTTTTGCATAACGGCAAAACTACCGGAGACACCGCTGCCTCCGTGTCCATACGCGAACTTGTCGCTCATCGTCGAGATCGGCGGGAGCGGCTGGAGAGGAGTCAGCGTCGCGTACGAGGATCCCGGGCTGAAGCCAGGTGGTGACATCCTCTCCGCCACTGAGGTTAACGTCTGATAGGTAGGCTCGGGCTGCATCGCCCTGAAATCGGTCGCGTCAATCATACTGGCGACCGAGACGCTGATACCGGAGGTTGGCGACAGCTTTCCCGGACTCAGAAGCTCGGAATCGGCGTCGTCGCGCGAGTCTACGTCCACGTCCTGCGGTGGCACAATAACGGAGAGACTCTCCGGACGATTGCTGCCGCTCGGTCTGCACGGAACGGCGTTACTCGCTTCCTGGGATGAGGATAGATCCTCCGCAGCTACGAGGTGTTGTTGATGATGCTGATGATGGTGGTGGTGATGCTGCTCACCTCCACCGTCGGCGCCTCGATGTTGCTGCTGCTGTTGCTGCTGCTGCTGCTGCTGTTGATGGTGGTGGTGGTGGTGGTGATGCTGCTGCTGCTGCTGCTGGTGGTGTTGCTGCTGCTGATGCTGATGATGGTGTTGTTCCACCTCCTGCTTGACGCCGAGCGCGCCAGCCCCGAGTAGTTCCAACGGGAGGCTCGCGCACGCGATGTCGGGACTCTGCGATGCCGATGATGACATACCCTCGACGACGCTGCAAGCACCCTCGACTTCTCCTCCTCTCGTTCTTCCTCCTCCTCCTCCTCCTTCTCTACCTCTTCCTCCTCCTCCGACGCCGAGGCCTCCCGCTCTGGCGCGACCACCGGCGTACCGGTCTCCTCCGCTCGTTTCTTCGTCCGCTCCTTCTCCTTCGCTCCCTTCGGACTCGTCGATTCTACCCCCTCCCGAATTGGCGCGCACCTCGTGGCGAAGCCGATGCACCCTACCACTAGCGACACTAGCACCACTTCCACCACTAGCACTACCACCACCACCACCAGCACCACCACCACCGCCGGTATTTCCACCTCCCGCGGCCGATCGTCCTCCCGCTGCTCCTCCAGCGATACGCAAACCAGTGTTGGGAGAGAGGCCGCTAATGTTTCCCGTAAGGGAAGTACTGATTCTACCGGATCTAGCGAGGCAGCCGTTGCCGGTTCTAGCAGCAACGCCACCAGCACCGCCGCCGCCGCAGCCAGCGATACCGCTCGGACTGGCGTTGCACGAACTGCTCGCGCTACCGGTGCTGCTGTTGCTGCTGCCGCTGCTGTTGCTGCTACCGCCACCCCCGATACCGCGACACTTCCCATTCGAGCCACCCCCACTCCCTCCTTGGCCATGCGTACTCAACGCAGCCGGGGAATCGACCGAGTCCAATAATTGCTCGCTATGCGACCGATGATCGGTTATGTCCCCTATACCTTCCATTTACGCACATCTAGTTCAGTTTAACGTCGCCTCCCCCGTGTGCAATTGGCCGCTACCCGCTCTCTCTCTCCCTTTTTTTTATTTCCTTCCTCTTTTCGTCTCTCGTACTTTTCGCCGATCGATGAGGAAGGTCGTATGCGCGGATAGGTAGGTCACTGCCGTCTCAAAGGTCGTCCAACGTGCGTTTCGATTATCTTTCTCGCGGGATTCGTGACGTATCGCCGAGAAAAATACGCGCGCGCTTCTCGTCCGTCTCGTATCGAGACCGACGTGCCGCGCTCGGCATCGGTTCTATCCTCTCTCCACGCACCTATTCTCTCTTTCTGTCACCAGCACTCGCGCACGTGCGCGACACGACCTCACGCATCGGTGTTAACGAAGAAGAAAAAAACAGCAAACCGGTTACACGTTCTTCCTTTTCACAACACCCCGAAGCTCGCGGGCTCGAGTCTCCGCAACCAAATTGCGATTCGTTAGATCCAATTACGCGTACACTGACACACGAGAAAACAAATCCCTCGACACCATCGACTCCCGATGCCTTCTTCTTCAAACTTTGTTTTTCTTACACTATTTTCAATCACACCGAGTCCTTGAAATTCTCGTTTTTCACACTGTTTTGGGGAAGAAACGAGGAAAACTCCGGCACGACGAAATCAAGGTGAGAATTCAGTGACGCAGCGATGCTGGATCTCGTAATGAAAAGTGAAAAGATATAGGAAGAAGAAAGATAGGAGGAGCGATCGGCGGTGGTGGATGTTGCGGTTTTCGGTAACGCGAGCGCGTCGTCATTTCTCGTCGATGGAGGACCGTTCGCCCATGACATACGCGGAGCGAGTGAGCACACTGCTGCTCCCGGATAGCGTACAGCCGGGCGAGAGAGCGAGCGAGCGAGGGGAGAAGCGACGATAGGGTACGAGAGAGGGAGAGAGAAGGAGAGAAAATGAGAGCGAGCCGCTGGTGGCGCGCCAGAGCTTTGTGCTCGGCTCACACGGCCGCCAAAGGGAGAGCGTGAATCGCCGAGCAGCGAGACCCGTCCTGGCGCGCGGAATACACTGTGAACGCCGCCAAAGGGGAGAAACTTTTTCACAAGGGATATATACGCGAGCCCTTTTTATCCTCGAGTTTACGAAGCGACGATGCTGCGAAACGTGCGCATCGAGCAGGGAGAGAGAAAGAGGCACGAGCGAGGATGCGCCCTCTCCTTGTCCCTCGAGCGTGCCGCCCCCGCCGATTTTACTTCGCCTCGCACACGCGTTTCTTAACAGTGCCCAGGCACGACAGGGCGCAAATACTCCCGCAGCTCTCGCGTATATCTCTACCGAGTTAAAACTCACGCACTCTCGCGAGCACGTGTGCGCACTCTTTTCAACACACTGTAAATACGCGCGCGCTCTTATGTATCTCCTCGCGTTTCACCGTGTTCAGCCGGACGCGTGTCCACGTTTCTGGACCACTTAGCAGCCAACTTCAATTTCACCGCACTTCCAACCCTCTGCACCTCGATTTGTCAATTTTCACCAATTTTCACCAAACCAAGTTTTTTTTCACTCATTTCACACTCGTCACAATGTTTTTGTCTCTCGAGACAACAGATGTTATCACTCTCCGTAATTACGCGATAATTACTGATGGTAATTATTCAGGAATTTTTGTTATGAGAAAAATTGTTCCGTTTGAATGGCGCCGAGCGAATTTCGACGGAGCGCGATGACGAGGATGCACGAGGATCCGAGGAAGCAGGGTCGATTTGATTCTTGCATCACTGTATACTTCCCCTACGGCGAAGGGACTGGAAATGTAGAGGGAGAGAACAGAGGGGTGGCCGGCAGGGAACGAGCGTGCGGAGAACACCCCGTGAATGCCTCCTCTCTCTCTCCTTTGCCGTTGTGTAGCGCTCAACCACTACTGGGAGAACCGACATTCGCTCCTCGTATACACAGTTACACAAACAGTCCCCTTGGCTCTCTGTGGCGTCAGTCAGGTTTCTATCGATTTTCCGATACCTCGTGACCGTGCTCGCTCGATGCTCGTTGGCTCCCCGATATACCCCAACGCTCCTAACGCACGTATACGAATGTACGGAGGTTATATATCCCGAGCTCTACGGCATTACACGCGATAAAGGAGGATGCCCGACGTATAAACACGAACGCAGTCTCCACCACCTCCTTCCGCGACACCTGAGCCACCCCGAAATTCGTTTTTTTTTTTGTATTTTCCTTCAGCACTCCCGAGAACGCATCAGAAATGAGAAATTAATTGGAGACCCGATATCGATACGGTCGGGATGCCCTCGAAGTCGCGGTTCATCGATTTTATCGACGTATCCCTTCCGGGGGTTGTTTATTCAAATTTTAAATTTTTTCGAAATTTAAATACAAACCGCACAAAGATCGTAATCTCCAGCAATGTATAGACGTTAACAAAAACTGGAGATAATCCTTGATTTGAAAAAAAGGAAATAAATAGATAAATACTCCTTAATCTCGAGCACACGTTTTTTTTTTTGAATTTCTCAGATTATGAATGCGCGTCTCTTTGCACGAGGTTCACCAGTTGTCCGCGGGACTCGAAGGCGCACTGCCGATAAACCGGGGGATCGAAAATTCGATGACGAATCGCGATGAGTGCGGCATCGATACTCGCGCTCGAAAAGAGAGATAGAGAGAGAGAGGGAGAAGGAGGAAAAGACCGATGGGGGATGAACGTATACTCGGGGCTGGTGTGCGAGAGTCCTCGGACACTGGACGCACACGTATACGAAAGCGCTATCGGAGCTCGGACTTTAATCGAACGTCAATCGTCGAATCAATGAAAAAGACGGAGAAGCCAGTTGCGCGAGAGTAGAAGGGACGTTAAGACGCCGCCATTGCTACGGTGACGTTACTACGCGCTGGCGCGCTTCTCGCGACATTCGCGCACACACGATGTGTTCGTCCGCGGGGGGATACGCTCTGCTCTCTCGCACAGAGACACACACGCTCGTTCGAACCTACATAGACGCTCCTTACCAACACAAATATGAGCTCATGCGTGGACACGATGTGCCGGAACGGAGGGAGCTTCGCTCGCTCGCTTGCTGAAAAAAAAGAGGGAAAAAACCGACGAAAAGGGGGTGGTTCGCTCTCGTCGAGAGCGTCGTCGCAGAACCGACGCCGGAGAGACTCCACTCCGCGGTCAATACCGAAATCAATGACGAAAAACTTTTCGCTTCGATGCCCTCCAATCTTTATCAGCTATATCGAACTTTTTTCCGTTCTGTATTTAATTCCCTTCTCTTTTTTATCGATTAATCGATTGATAACGAATTTAATTGTTTATGATAAAAAATTTCTTTTGTAATATTTTGATTAAATTCATAAAAAAATATTATCTCGATATTTTAACTCATTTATAAACAATTGAATATAATTAATTATTGAAAATTGGAAATAACAAATCTCGAACGAAAAATCGATGAGATCTGAGGCTCGTCGATGCTAGTCGCGAGTCACGAAACTTTGTTATCAGGATATCGATTCGAAACGTAACTCTTTATTCTCGTCTTTTGTCGAAAACGAAGACATTTATGGCTGTTTGAAAAATATACAAGACGAGAATGAGTCGCGGCGCTTTTTTCTTCGCATCGGCTTTTGAAAAGTTGCGCAAAATGTCGGACGTGTTGCCCAGGGTGTGTTTGGCCGTGTGCGGCTTCTCGCGTGTGCGAAAGAGCGCGGGAGACGGAAACAAAGCGGCGGAGGCTCGGAGCGAGAGAGAAGAAGAAACGGAGATGGAAATTGAGGCTTGCGCCAGAGGGTGAAGGCTGTGCATGGGTTGAGGGTTCGTGAGGGGAGGAAAAGGCACGCGAGCGATCTCTCGCTACTGGGATCTGTAACGAACTCGATACGCAGGGGGCTCGCGATGGTGGGGTGAGGAGGGACGTTGAAGAGCCTCCATAGAGGCCGAGGAGGTCAGCGCCGTCTCTTACGAATCCAGGAACCCTCGACCATAGATATATGCAGGTATAAACTCATCATACCTTTTAATAAGGTGATGTTTAAGGGGGTTGATCAAACATCGATGATATTAGACAAAAATCTGAATTTAAAATATGTTATAATTCAGATGAAACTGGACATATTGGAACAAAAAAAAGT
>JAPYYX010001030.1:0-32563 GCA_030522605.1 Cremastinae sp. B BG-2022a | reverse complement strand
CATGGTATTTCAAGAATTTTTTCCGAGATCAATGATGTGCGAAACAAGCGCATGAACATTGTGTCCAAATTTGTCCTCTCCGGTCCTTAATGGGTTAAAGAAATGCGATGAAAAATTATCAATAATGTTGATGAGGTTTCGTTAAAAAATTCTACAAACTCTTATTCTTATTATAGTAAATATAATATTAATGAGTAAATCAATTTTTTTTTCGAAACGAGCATCAAGTGGCAATAAATGTAGATAGAAAAAGTAACAGAAATAGAAGAAGAAACAGAAATAGAAAGAGAAAAAATAGAAATAAGGCGACAGCATAATATTAGGCGTGTAAATATCGATCGCATCGGCATTAACTTCAAATATTCATTTTTTTGTTTCGATGTCAAGATATGAAAAAAATTCAAATCAAGTGCAAAGCTCGTGATTATTGCGGATACGAATTAAGCATGTTTTGGAGGTAATTTCACCACATAAAAAAATTAAATTTAAAATATAAAATAAAATCATCCACGATTATTAAAAATATAAAATGCATTTCTAATACACTTTTCAAATATAAAAAATTCTGTAAATACTTGAATAATTAGAGAGAAGCTGATGCAACATTATTAATAGCGCAATTAACGTGTCAAATGATTTTTTAAATTAAAATCTTAAAATTTTTGCAAATTGACAAAATTAACCCTCCGCGGTTGCACTGGGTCCTATACGACCCGGGCAAAATCTTTTCAATATGGTTTTCTTACAAATCAAAAAAGTACAGTGTAAAAAATAATAACATTTCGGCTCTCATAAATATTGCTTCCCATTGTAGAATCGGCCAGGGATGATAAAGAATTGTTTTAGATTTTTTGTAGCGTTTTATCCAATTAGAAATTGGATGTGGACATGAGCGACCCAGTGCAACCGAGGAAGTAGCAAAACTACAGTGCGACCGCGGAGGGTTAAAAATTAAATTATTAAAAAGTCAAGAAATAAATTAAAAATTCAACTACAAGAAATACCTCCAAAACATTCTCAAACGCAGGCGATTTGTCAAACTTTCGCGCGGCGGAAAGTCAATAAATAAAATGTTCAGCATGACCGCGTCGTATTATTTGTGAATATATTGCACTTAGAAAGAATTTCAACGTGTAGCTCTTTTGCCTTGGCGAAATTTATACCTCGAAGTCCTTCTTCTTAACGATATGTTCGATGTCGAATTTTTGATCCTCCAACGCAATGATCCTATTGTGGTACTCTCGCAACACGCGCTTTAGAGTATCTGCGTTTTATTCAAATGGTGACCAGAAAAAAAAGAGAAAAAAACACATTCGTATCTTTAGTCACGTTTCCGACAGAAAATCGACCCTCGAATTTTCAATTTCTATTTTTCATTGATTTTTTTTACGTTACGTCAAACTATTTCTCCATCATTTGACGGGTTCAATTTTACGCATATAAAACAGGGATTTTCATTAAAAAAATTTTTTTTTTTGGTTCACTTACCTTCGTTGGCATCGTCGACCATTCGTGGCTTTCCGCAACGCTGTTCGATTATGCGTCTCCTTTCTGCGGCTTTTCGTTCCTGCTCTTTCTTCAATTCCTCAGCGGCTTTTTTACGCAACAGCAACTGAATTTCATATTTTTCATTATCAATAAATTACTTGGTTCAAGTATTAAAAAAAAATTATTGCATTAAGAAAATAAAATTGTTTGGAATTTTTTAATTGAATTAAGAGTTATTTTTTATTTAAAGTAGAAGAAAAATGTTTACCCTGAGCTTCTTCTTTCTTTCCGGTGTCATGAAACCCTTCTTGGCTTTCTTAGCCTTGGAGGCTTCTTCCAAACGGGCCCGGACCTCGGCCCTCTTCCTGTCGGTCTCCGCCTGCTTCCTCTTCTTTTCCTATATTCGGTCCCATTGTTCGTAATACTCAATTTTTAATACTTCTAACAAATAACCCGTCATACATACGAAACAAAATATTCGCGATTACAAAAGAAAAAATACTACTGCTCAAAAATAACTTTTTCACTATTTACAAAATATTTTAACCGATCGGTTAAAATCTACTTCTATGAAAAAAATGTTCACTGCTCACAGAAATCCGTTTTGCTATCTACAGAAAATAATCTACAAACACAGAGTCACAACTTTGCATCTCACGTCCTAAAACCAACATAAAAAATGATCGTACATGTTTTTTTGGATCAATTAGCATGCAATTTGAATCTCTGTTAAATCAAGATTTTTAACATTTTGTACATTTTTGAATGATTTTTTTGTCTTCTAATTTTCGTGATAATGTTGTTGTATGTTTTTCTTATTTTTGTGTGTATGAAATGTTTTTTTTGTGAGACATTTAAATTTTCATATTTATATTTATTCCGAAATTTGATCTCTTCGCTCTTGTGAGATAGTAATAATTTTGGAAAGTTGCTAATTTTCAAATCATAAAATTAAAAAATTTGCAGTGTCGCTCTTGTGTATGATTTTCAGCTAATTATGAAATATATCGATCATTTTTTGTACGAGTAAAATCTTTTTTGTTTGAATACCTATCGAGTTTGCGTTTAAGATTTTTGTAATTGTGACTTGTGTACACTTTTCATGTGTTCGAAATGGAAACATTTGTGAAATATTTCTCGTCTAACGCTACTCAAAATTCTTGTCATTTAATTTTTTAAAAAAACTTTCTTATTTTTAAATTTCGTGACTTTGGAATCGACTTGCGAATTTTGTGGTGTTGTTCGTGTAAGAATTCGTTTCGGTAATTTTTGTGAATCTTCTGATGTAACAGTGCATGAGTACGATCTCTGTTAAAAAAAGATTTTCATTTTGTACTTTCTGTACAAAATCTTACGTACATCCTCCAGGCGTTTCCTCTGTAAATCAGAGAAACAGAAAAAATAAAAATAAAGTTTAGTGTGACGTCCTCGAGTCTTGTGTGCGGACATTTCAACAGCCTGATTCAGTCATAAATAAGCGCAAGAATAAAAGTAGCGAGAGAAAGAGAGCAAATAGCTGCGAAGAAGCAAAAGCTCATCTCGTACATAGTAACAACGAGATTTATCCGGGCGTCAAAATTGCAATTTCGATGATATTTAAGAGCATCAAGTCTGGCAAAGTTTCAGAACGAGATTTCTCAGCTTTTGAAAACGCTTTTTTTTCGACATTCCATAAGCTGAATCAGCTCTGACGAATTAAGAAAAAAAAACCAAAAATATTTATCGATTTTGCGAAGTAAAATAATAATTTAACTAGCTAATGAAATTCTTAATTTTTAAACAGGAAACATCAAAAGTGAAAAGTATAAATATCAAAAAATTGAGAATGGAATGAGGTTCGAATTTAGGTCGTGAATTTTTTTAAAAATAAGAATGCAAAATCGAAGAAAAAATGATTGAAAAAAAAGAGGCAGGAAAAAAAGTTCGAAATGTTCGTGGCTGAAAAAGGTGAGAGACGGATTCTCAAAATTGTGGGGCTTCGATCGTACGTGGGCGAGAATCTAAATCCGTCCTCGTGCCGCCTACAATGCGGGCGAGCCATATTTTTGATTTTTCGAAAGATAATCTCTTCGGGGGATAAAAATGTGCGAAAAAACCTCGTTGGCCCGATCGTCGATTTGTCGGACGTGTGAAAAGCTGGCAAAGCGACGTGCTTGCGGAAAATACCTCGATTACACTTCGGATGCGGTAATATACTGCACCGAATAACGGATTCGTCATTCCAGTCGGTTGGTTGTTTTCCCAGAATTGCGTCAGAAGAGAATATCGAGTTTCCAAAACAGCCGGCGTGAAAATAGAACAGAATAAGAACAAGAATGAGATTAGACGAGAAAAATAACCTTTTTCAAAAATACTTTTTTATAGTACCAAATATTTTTGAATTTTTATATTTTATTCATATTTCATTATTTTTCAAAGAATTTTTCCCAGTTAATAACAGATAGAAGTTTCGATTGTTTTATCCAGTTTCAAAATTAAATAAGAATTTAATGATATGAAATAATTTTTTTTTAAGAATTTTTTTTGAGATTTTTTATCAATATTTCCTCATTTAATTTAAATATTGTACAAATTATCAGAATTCATTTATATATTGATGATTTACGTCGTAGCTTTCGATTTTGTATCAAATGTTTCAAAATAAAATTATTTCGCCATTGTAAATTTTTAATTACGAGATACATGATTTTTTTAAACCTCTCTGTTGAACTTTTTAAAATCAAAACTCACCTAACATCGTCGTCGACGGCCATTCTGACAGGTCGCTAAGTACTTAGCTAAAACAAATTTTCAACAGTTCATTAAAAATAAAGGATAATAATGAAATACCGTTAAAAATGTTATTATTAAAAACTTGTTATCACCAAAAGAATTTTCAATTTCACAAAACTAAAAATAAATAAATTTTCAAACTAAAAAATATCAGGAGTCGTCACGTTCGAGACTTTGCGCACAAAGTGTAGAAAAATTCAATAAAAAATTATATTGAAGGAAGATGTCACTTAAAGTAACGAAATGTCACACGTCACTGAATATTTTTAATTATCAAAGATAATAAATGCTGCATAAAAAATTAATCACTGATTTAGTTTTTTTTTTGAAGAACACGTTTTTTCTCATAATTTACGTACTTTTAAAAATATGAATAGGAATGCACTACGAAGGAGCAGAAGTTCGTGATCACTTACTTGGGAAAATGTAAGGAAGGAACACGAGGTTTGTCGAACGGTTCCTCGGTGGCTGACTATTTCGTCGGGGTAACTCGTACCTCCGATCTTCTTCTTTTCGTGAAACAAACGACGAGGGGAGAAAGAGCAGCCTCGCAGGAGTGCTTGATTGGCTGGAACGGTTTTGGGCGAGCCGGCGTTACCGGCGTTCGTACTAAAATTAGTACGAAACTGAAAACCGAGCCGATCTTAAAGTTCTCTTCCCCTGTATCTCTGTCTTTTTCCCTCCACAATTCGACTTCTTAGCCGAACGGCTTTCTCTTTTTCTATTAAATTTACAACAGAAATATGAATGTAACAATTTTAAGTATTTCATTGAAAATTTCTTTTTGATGCACTGAATTCAAGAAGGAAACATGCAAGCATAAAAATTTATCATTTATTATCAGAAATATATTTTCTGCTCTTCGATTTTATAAAACGAAGTCTAAGAAAAAAAATTTACGGTAAAAAAATGAATTTAACTTTTAGCGATTCCAATGATAAATTTGTGAAATTTAGGCAGATGCTAAAAATGTTTAAATCTTCATGTATTACACACAACATTGATCAATAATTTGAATTTGTTTTTCATACAATTCAAGTAATTAGCATTGCTCAGATAATTCAAGTGAAAAAAAATTACTAAAAAATGTATAAAAAATTACGTACTATCTAGTATGCGTTTATTGCACGTGTAAAATAAATTTAACGACGATCTCTTACTTTTTGATCCTTCTTCTACGATTATTCTAGTCGATAGTTCCGGATTTTTCCATAAAACAGTTAAATTCAATCATGAAAATAAAAGCGATTATTCGAGTGTTCGGAAACCCGATATCAAAAACGTTTCCACGTATATGAATATGGCTGGCATTTGTGTTGGACAGCAAGAGATGGATCTAAAAATAATTCAAAGTATAAAGCGCTTCTGTCCTGGCTTTTTCCGCCTCCACTGCGGCGGAGCTTGCGAGGTGTGACTTTTGGGCTTTGCGGTCATGATACACGTTCGGGACTTTCTGTTCTCATTATCGGTATGTTACATCGAGGACGGGCTATCAAAAAAGAAATATTATCTTGTTTGTCGCTTATTAACAACGAGAAGACATATAATTTAGGCGAAGATATTTCAATATAACAATAAAAGTATTATCAAAATTTGAAAAGTTTGCCAAAAGTCGCATTACATCAAATCGTTTGCGCATTGTTAACCTGAAATCCAAAATTAAATTCAGCCATTTTACAATAAAGAAAATAAAAATAACATTTCACGATTTTATGAACTAAAAAGAATTTAAATTTAAATAATATTTGTACTTTTCGCAGATATTTTTTCGTGGTAAGATTTTTATTTGCGGAGTCGAGCTCCTCGTGATTTGAGCTAGTTGGAAGTGTCATACCAATTATGAAAAAATGCAATCGCGAAGCAGAGTCAGCTGCGCTCTGTATATGAGGCAAAATATATTTACGTTGAGACAAAACTGACCCAACTATTCTTGTACTACGAATGCAACAGCTGAATAATGGATTGTATCTTCAGGGAAAACTATTTTCAAACGTTAAAAAATATTATTTTTGTTACCCGGCGACGAAAAAGTTGGATCTTTTGAGGAATATTCGCTCGAATTTATTCGGACAAATCGGAAAAATCATTTTCGTCGCGTTACGTGTATCTATATTATGCATACGATTTCACGGTCTGCTGGTTCGATGGGATTAGTCAAACACCGCTTTGCTCGACATACGATTCGCAGCAACTTTGTTTTAAAAATAATTGGATAAATGCCAGAAAATCCAAAGAGCTGATTTTTCACGACAAATTTTTAATCCTTACGAGTTCTGTTATCAGAAAAATCGCTAAATCATTTTATTATTCATTTGTAAATTTTTGGAATGAAAATTTTCTAAAATTTTAATTTCTTCAAAATTATTTTTCTTTTTTTAACAATTCACTATTAATTTCGATTTTAATAATTATATTTTCGGTCATATAAGAAAATCTTGAAAAAAAGATTTTCATATATGGACTTCGATGACTAATCAACACAGATATGGAAAATAATAAAAAAAATCGAGACACGATGAAAAGAAACAAACAGGCGTTTATTCACAAGAGGCGGGTGTGTTAGCTACATTTTTCATTCATGTTTTGTTTTTTCTTTCGCTTTATATTATTCTTTATACTCTTACGTCCGTTCTATTACGATAAAACAGGACGAATCGTTTTTTTTTCATTCTTGACTACGCATACGAATGGGCGTGTTACAGTGGTGGCGGGTGCATATCAAAGTAAGTTTTTTTTTCTCCTCGCTCTCGTCTCAACCTTCTCATTTAAGCGTTTTTTTTGCGACACTTATGAAAACTCTTATCGACGATGGATCGTTGCTCGACCCGTCGCAGGATCTTTCGTCTAATTTGGTGTGAAGCACGACCTGAGTCGATTCCGAAATTTTGCAATTCTCCTCATTGCGCTCTCCTTCCCATCGCTCTTCGAATATAATCATTACGGGACTCGTCGTCTCTCGATTATCCTCCAATAACGGTTAATGCATATATTCATATGAATATTTTTTATACTCCTTTTATGTACAAAATATTCCGAAATGGATATCAAGAATCTCAATGTTCATTATATCGTCACTGTCAATTAAAAAAATGCTCAAATACCTTTCGACTCCAAATTTCGTCAGTACTTATCTCAATTTCGATATCGAATTCCGGAATATTTCGTACAACTTCAGAAGCATCATGAAAAAATCCAAACCGATCGACGACGAACTATTACGGGACAACGCAACGATAACGATAACGAGAATAAAAATGGAAAGAAAAAGTGACTTGTCGAAATATCACTTGACGAGAACGATTTTCTTTCCTCCGGTGACCGTTTGACGAATCCGGTAATCGATGAGCGATTTTTTCTCCAACTCTCTCGGGGGGTTTTTTTTTTAATGGGCGGAACTTTGGGTCAGCGACGGTGGTTCGAGGGGGTGTCAGGCTGGGCAATTACAGAGAGGTACGTCTTAATCTTCGAAAGACTATATTAATTATCGATGAAGCATTCGTGATAGTTTGTTTGTGCAGAACAACGTTTTTTTTCTCTTCTATCGGTAGTGTTTTTTTTTGCTTTTTTTGTTCATAACCATTTACCTTTAGAGGGTTATTAATGTTCACAGTTAAATATAGTAGGTTTTTTTTTTCGTTACTAACGCTAGTATCATCGGTTATAACACGCTTCTCGCGACATCATCTCGTTCTCTCTTTCTCCTCATTCGGCAATCCTGGGGATCACACCGAAAAGCTCAAGTAAGCTCTGACGCTTTTACTCGCGGACCAGACCTCAAAAAGAGTTTTCTTGATCCATTTTCCTCGCGCTGAACGACTCTTGATCATTTTTTTTTTAGCGAAAATGTTCCCTTCGTGGAATTTTCAGCGCCGTAACACCGTGACGATATTGGAAAACTCTTTTCTCGTGACTTCGAGCTTTCGAAATCTCTAAACTCTTTTCTCACTGCACCTCGCCTTTTGTTTTTTTTTATCCCAGATTATCGTTTTCTTTCCCTCTCGCATCTCGCTCGCTTGCGCACATCCGTACAGTAATAATATTTGTTTTCTTGAACACTTATTAACAGACAAGCTAATTTTCGCGAGATTGATTTTTTCTTTCACATTTACGACTAAATCGCATTCTCGTTCAACTCCCGTTCAGTCTCCATTCGGTTTATTCTTTTCGCTCTCTCAACGTTTGTGAATTATTTCTCGAACGTTTCGATAACGCAATTTTTTCATTCGCTCCTACACGCAGCCGATGCGACTTATCGAAATTCTCTCCGTCTCTGTCTCTTTCCTCTCTTTTTTTGTCTTAACAAACTATAAACGCCGTACATTATCGTTTTAACATTATATTTACAATTTTCTTTTTCTTTTCTTTCGTCCACGTTTCTACTCGCAATTTCCATTTTACATTACTTTCTGTTCGTTCTCTTCGCGGTTCTCATTTTTTTTCTTCTTTCTCTTCGCTTCTATCACGCGAGGTTATTCGGGAATTTCACCACCGATTCGTAGATTTCGATAAAAAGGTGAAAAATATAATTCTGGCAAAAATCTCTACGGATCGTCGATAAATCTTGTCGTAGCTAATTTTTTGTCCTAAATGAAAATTTCCTCGCGAAACAATTTCATGCTGGATAAATTCTCCTTGCGAACTGTTAATCGGTCCGGAAAGGTGGAAGGATTCGTGCGGTTTTACGAATTACAATAAACGCAACGAACTAGAATTCTCATTTTGTCCGATTTTACACATACGTGCAACGAGGAATGTTCCGCCGCAATATTTCGATTTTCATATGCAATTTTTTGGCTTCTTGCACGTAAAAAAAATTGAACAATAAAATAACAGCATCAAAAACTGGAATGTTTAAGAAATCGATTCAACTTGGTAGAAAGAATAACAAAAGGCAATCAAAATTAAAAATAAAGTCAAAAACCATCGAAAAAATTCGCAGCATAAATGAAAATATTATTGCCATTCTGTCAAAACAACGTACGCAACATCCCGCAATACTGTCCTATACGAAGTAAAAATTTTCAAATATTCACATTCATGCAAATCCACGCACGCTCGATGCGCCATTTAGTGACCAACCGATTCAATTTTCCACCTTAATTCTAAAATATAAGTATGTTGCTCTATAAATATATTTATCATACGTATAATCGATATATATCATATACAGGACATACAGGATATAATATACGATACAATAGCAGTGACGACTTTTTCTTATTTTCTTCATTTTTCGCATTTTACATCTATAGCCGAGTTACGATCGCCATTCTTCTCGTGTTTTAGCATCTCAATATCTCATGACAATAATAATGATAATAATAATAATAATAATAAATCGCGTCAATCAAGATTGCGATAGCAAAACTTTTCTTGATATTACAATCTCTTTGCGAATATCATACATATATATAAATATGATTTTTTTTTCATTTATATTTATATATATTTATGTGTATTCATATACATATATTTATATTTATCTTTATGTATATAATATATATAATTTTTGTATGCATTTGTCTAGGTTAAAGTCCATAGTAAAGGCGGGCATTTCAGCGTGTTTTATTTACAATAGTGATTCTTTTTTCTCTTTTCCTTTTCCTCTTCATTATTTATTTTATCTATTTTTGTTCGAATTTTTTCGAAACTTTCGCTAAATTTCTCTCGATAACTTTTCTTTATCTCTCGTTTCCGACTCGAGCCTTCGATACTTTTCGTGGTTCTTCGTTTCGGACTCACTCTTCGAATTTCGATTCTTTTTTTTTCTTCTTCTTCCCTTCAATATGTTTTTCACATCTATTTGTTCCTGTTTCGTTTTTTATTTGAATCGTAATTCAGCCCTCTGATCTCAACGCAATTTCGCACTTTCTGATAATTTTTACCTTTTTGCAAGAAAATAAGAAAAATTGGGTACGAAAACACAGCAGTAGTCCTTCATGATGAGGAATGATCAAAACATGAAATTCTTCGCGATGAAAAAATCGTTAAAAAATCAATTTCTCCACGATGGGAAAATTATTTTTTTCACTGTTTTTCGCTTTTCTCGTCTTCGACGTTCGCAACGCATTTCTAGTACAATATTTTCATTTGTTTCTTTTTCCTAGGGTCACGGTCGTGTGCACCGTCGAACTGGGTCCCGCTCCATTTTTGTATCTCCCTCGATTTCTTACTGCTCTTTAGCTATTATTATCGTTATTATTATTTTTCATCTATCATATCTCTGCGCAAAATACTCGCATCAAGGACTCGAATCATTGAATTTCTCTCGTTTCATTAATTTAATTACAATATCGTGATTTTTGTTCAATGCTCTCCCATCTACAGGTCGATCATACGCATTTTTTTGTTTCTCTCATTATTAATTTTTCTTTCTCATTAAATTTAATACGATTCTGATAATAGCCACTTCTAATATTTGTCATATCACCTCTTTTTCTTTCTTCTTTCTCCCTATTTCCCGCTCTCTTTCGCTGCAAGCTCACAATATCGTTTGGCATAAAAAATAAATTCCCTTATTCAGCTAAATAACTTTTTTACGCATTCATGAGCTTTCAATGTAATTGTCATTCTCATTTTTTTCAAAACTTTTCTCCTTTCTCTTGCCACAATTTCCATTCGATATCCAGAAAATCATGTCTTGGCTTTTTATTATTGTTTTAAATATTATTAATATTATTATTATTATTATTATCCTCCCGAAGGTGTTCTTTGCAGTTAACTATCGATGGAATTTCTCGATCAATCGTCAATACATCGATTCTATTAAATTCTAAGCTCTCAAAGTGAGAAATAATTTTATGCTCATTCTCTCTTTTTTGAATTTCCCTTTTCTTAATTTATTCTGGACCTTCAACATGTTTTTATTTGTTTTGTTCAGTCGCACATTCTCGCACTTCCTCTGACTTTGATTAAAAAAATGCTTCCTTTTTTTCTTCTCAATATAGGACGTATTAGGGACTTCGAATATAGACATTCGATTTATTCGTATTATTTTATCCGATATTTGCAGAGTACTTGACTCTTTTCCTTCGAGAAAATTTTATTATTTGTATCTGCGATAAGGTTTTCATATTTTTTCCTTCGAGAAAGTTGCCCAGTTTCGTTAGCTCCGTTATTGTGTTGGAGAAAATGGAGAAAAGAGATTATCGAGAGAAAAAAAGTGGCAAAACGTCGAATCATTGATTATCCTCGTGCATCTAATAATTTTCCTCAATTCGCCACTTCACCGTCCATACCCCTCTCTCGCCTTCGTCGTGGTACGAAAGAAAAAGAAAATTCGATAAGATAAAGTAAAAATGTTGGGGGGAGAAAAGAGTTTCCAATTTTTTCCCCGAGGAAACAGCGTGTTACAAACATTTCTCTTATCGTAGATTATATCGCGACACACTTGAAAGCTTGATCCTTATAGGACCGTGGTAATAAAATTGATAGAGAGAGAAAGTGAAAAAGAAAAACAGAATTTTTCACTTTTCATTATTCTCGATTGTTTTGAAAAATTTTTTTCAATGGAAATTTCGTCTCTCTTTATCTCTCTCTCGTCTCCCCTCGTTCTCGGCGCTACGTCGTTCCTCAAGAAGACTCTCCTGTAATCCGAGCGAATTCGAGATAGAAACGGATTTCCTCGTCGTCTAGCTTAAGGGTTGCTTTCCCAGCGTGCCAACTGTATACGTCTCGTGTCCAGCGAGGGTGAAAGTAAGGATCTCAAGGATGCGCTCGGTGGAGAACCGCCAAAGTATTTAAGCGTCAACGGCGACTGAAGATGCCTGTGTCTTATCACTTCTCGCTCGGCAGGCAACGGCCAGAGTTCCTGAAATATATTCTTCCTCCGTAAAGCAAAAATTAAATATAATTTTGCCAATTATAACTTTTAAAATTAAAAATTATTTTAACTTTACAAATTTTAATATATCTCAAATTAAATATTGCAGGGTATTATTTAGTTTGTACCTGCAGCGAGAGAGCCTCGTCTCAAGATTCACCCTGCTTGTTTCTTCGTCCTGTGAGCGAACCGACGAGAGATTTGAGTGTAGCGCCGAGACCTCGACCGCTCGGTGTGTTCAGGCTGCTCGCGTTTCTAAACCCCTGCGGATGAGCGTCCAAGCATTTCTGGTACCTCAACTGCACATAGACCAAATAATGTTAATAATTCAATACATTAGTTTACACTTTCATTTTCATATTAAATTGTCTTCTTATTTTTTAATTTATCACTCGAATTTCAGAATTTTATTGACAACCTGATGTAGGCTACATTTATTAATATTCCTTGTTTTCTTTAATTTTAATAATAAATTTATGAAGATAGTGTTAATATATACTTGAACTATTTTTGTTGACCTAATTGATAAGAAAGTAAGTTTGGAGGTGGAAAAGCTTACTTTGCAAGCAGCTTCGATAGTTTTGCATAATGCTCCGCTACTCGGCTCGCAATTGAAGACGTGTGCGATAAAGAGATCCTGGGCAGTGTGCATGATAAAGGCGCATTGTTTAACGTTACGTCCGATACCCAAGAATGATAGGTAACGCACTCGACATTCCGTTATAAGTTTGTCATCCTGAAAATATGAAAAAATAGATTTTCATTTTTCACTCCGTTTTTTTGCATGGATTCATGATATTAATTATGGAATTACAATAATAAAAAATTGTTGAAAAAAAAAATTTGTTATATTTTGTAAATAAACGCATGGACTATATAATCAATAATTAAATTACAATGAAAAGAGTACATTAATATTGAAATGGAATAAATTTACAGACTTGATATGCTCGTATAAAATTTAATAAATTAAAAAAACTTACGTTTGGCGTCATGATCGAGATCATGCTCGGGGCAACAGCGACGTTTACGTTTCGCCACTGATTAATTGGTGTATTTGTTACGGTATGATCTATCGCGTCATTTAATACCTCCATACCGGTCGCCGCAGTCACCTGCATTGATCCGAGGTACTGCGCTCGAAGCACTTTTTTCGGTTCTTCCATCGGGGTTGGGAATGATTGTGCTAAACATTAATTTATTTTGTTAGAGTTAGACATTTTTTCTTAATATCTTCTTAAATTTGTGAAAATTAAGAAGTTATGAATTTTAAATACGAAATGTACTCACTGACTAGTGGTTGACCGTTTCTGTGAAAGCGTCGATGCTCAGTCGGTAAATTCGTCGGCCTTGTTGCGAGGCTCGTTCTTCCATTGATGTCGATCGGCTTGGCGAGGTTTTGGTGGAGCGTTCGCTCGATCATAATTTTTCTGCATATGTCACGAAGAGTGTTCGCGATCGTGCGCGCTTGTATATCACATCTGAACACGTGACACATGTGTTTTCTTGTCGATCTATCTCTAGCTACATACGCGAAGTCCCTAAATAAAGAAAAGGAATACAAACTTTTTGTCTTAAAAATGAAAAAATATTGTAATTTGAAAATTAAAAAAAAATTATACGTAGAAGAATACAATGAATGCATCGTTATCTTATAAACAATCAGAAATAGAAGTTAAAGATATTGACGAAATAATGTACACTAATAGCTAATACGTATTTTTTATTTATTGCAGATTTGGCGATATTTACCTCTCACTATTGGATCCCAGTGTAAAATGAATAGCAAACATGAAAAAAACAGATTTAGTATAATTAACGTTACAAGTTATGACTTTAGTAGACGATTTTATTTAACATTGTCTGGATCAATATGCTTCTATATTTATTTTTTTATTGACACATGTATATTTATGACAAATATAGCAGATATTTTATAACATTTTATTATTTCAAGGATTTATTTTACTTGATAGCTCGAAGAAACTCACCGTCCATGGTCTCTACCAACTCCCCATACCCTGAGAGTGTGAATTGGCTGGGTATTTAACACAGTGAGATTTTCAGGATCAATGAGTTTGAGAGCACCCTCGTCCAGATCCATGAACAAATCTTTTCCCTGAAACAAAATTATGAACAATGATATAACATTTTTTTTTCATAGCTAACTCCATCGTTGTCATAAAATGTTATTGTTTTTTAAAAAATGTTATTGTTTTTTTTTCTTACATCACCCCATCGGCCCACTACATCCAGAAGATCGTTTCTGCCAAGAGAAAGATCGACAATGCACTTGTTAACTGCTTTGCTGCTTCTCTCGGGTGTCAAATCTTCTTCAGCGATTTCTGTCCATCCGAGTGATCTCACCGCGAATCTTATGGGCTTGTCTCGGCCTTCGGAGTCCGCCCGTGCCGGGTAACTTCTTCTCCTGTAACACAAAATTATTTCGATGCAAGGAATTTGTTTTTTCTAATCCTTTCGTTCTGATATTTATTATTTTAAAAATAATTACTTGAGCGCAAGCTCTTCCTTCCTCTTGTTCTCCAATTCCTGATCAAGTGCCGAGCTTGTGTTGCTTCGAGTCATAGTATTGACCATTCCGGTCAATCCATGAAAATTGTTGATCTGCAAAAATGAAGATTACCAAATACAATGAAGTCCGATTTACATACCATTTTTTGGTACACTATAATTTTAATGTAATAATTTTAAAAAAAATTCAATTTGTAGTCGTATTATAGAAAAAAATTAGACAATGATCTTGGGGCAGTTTAAGAAATATATTTTAGGGATAGTTGAGATTATCATCGATGAAAAAGAATTCAATGAGGTAGGAATACTTTATGGGATGGCGTGACTGAAGCTATCGTTATATAAATCAATAGCCCACAACGCACTATAATTTTATTTAATTTTCTTCAGGATATTAAAAAAGTCCATTATCTTCTCACGTTTAAAAATTATGAAGCTGTATTAAAAAAAAAAGCAAAATGATGCAAGTGCGTAGTTGGGATGAAATAAAAAAAGAAATAGAGGAGAGGAAGAATTTGCGTGACTCACGCTGTCATTATCCTTGACGAGACTTCGACGATTCTCGGTCTTGGTATTGAGCGGCGCCTCGGGTGCTTCCCTCTGTATTGTACCGCTCTTGATGTGCCAATAGTAAGGACCATCCTTGTCTGGAACCAAATAGCGGATAAGGGAGGAAAGAGAGAGAGGGAGAGAGCGCGCGTGAGCGTTAAAACGCGTGTGTCCTCACCACGAAGCGCACCTGTTGCGCGCTTCAGGACTATCGCACATTTGTCTCTTACACCCACACACGTTATCCTGGCTAGTTTATTCTCCATTATTCCCGTTTTGCTCAATAAATCTTTCCATCAAAATCAGTCATTTCGCTCTCGTCCATTCGTTCTTATTGCTCAAATAAAATAAACCAAATTTGATGATAGTGTATAATTTCTCGAATTTTAATAATAATTTCTGGCTGGTAGAAAAATAATTTCGAGTGAAAAATATTTGTTGGAGTGATTAATAAAAATTTGTTGACGTATTGACGTATATCAAATGACACATAAGTGCGGAAGAAATAAATTTAAAATGAGATCTTCGACATCGGATTTATTAATATTTTGCCGAATTAAAATAATCAGGTCAAGTTTTTTATACAAATTTGCGTGAGATGTTTTTTTTTAGAGAAAAGTGCCAATTTTTGTTACCTTCATGTTTTTCCCATCCAATGGGAAGATTTTCGTCCTTGTCCTCGGAATCGATACTATTCGAGTCAAGGCCAGTCGGAATTTTTTCCGTCTGATTTTGCGTAATCCCATTTGATTTCTGACATTTTGGCTGCCTCCGTTTTACCGGAATCGCGTACAACTCGCTGTTGAGTCCACCTTCGACGTGCGGCACGCCCCCCATCTCTATCGAGTCGTTGTCAGCTTTTTCGCAGTAACTATAATCCGAAAAATATGAAAAAATGTTACTCGAATTTAACAAATTGATACACTTTTGTTCAAATGATTTAAAGTTTTGTAAAATTGATCAAAATTAAATCAAATTAATTAAAAACAAATAAAAATTAATACTCAAATTTAAAATAAAATCCAAAATCATGAAAAAATCATCATAATTTACTGATGTCATGAAAATATGAGTAATCGTGAAAATACATTAACTTAAGATAAATGCATAAAAACCTAGAAATTTGTTTGCAAATAATAATAATTGTCTGCAACTTGCACAAATATTTCTACTTTTCGAAAAATCTCGAAGTTTATTTTTCCTACATCAAAATTTCAAACTCCTAGAATTACAAAAAAGTTGGCAGGTGCATTAAATTATAAGTAAATTTACTAAAAATTCTACGCATATCTGAACTTCGATTACAGTCCATTATTGGTGGAAATATTGTTTTATCTACAATAAAAATTCAAGTATAAAATGGGGAAAGAGAATATCGTTAGAAAAATAAAACTGGAGCTGGGAGAATATTGCCATAACCAAGATTTTGCGAATACTTGAGGAAAATTCTTGGTCGTGGCGGCGGAGCGGAAGGTCTAGGAGTGAATTTAGCGGGACGCTTTGTGAGAAGGAATATCCGAGATGTGAATATATAGGACGTGTGTGCGTGCGCTTATCGTCATCGAATTCGTGGTGGCAGAAATGACCAATTGAATGCCGGGGTTACGGCGGCTGTACGCGAGAGCATTGCCGCGTTATACGCTACGAAATTCCACTTCGTGGCGCTCGTAAGCTTTTACTACTTTACCACCATTGAGGAGAGTGAGTAAATCCTCGGTCAATGCAATCGTCGATAAACAGGGGTGAGGCCGAAGTGAAAGGAAGTAAAAATGATGAACTGTTACTGACAAACAAAATGGAGAAAAAAAATGTAAGCATAAAACAAGAAAATGTAATGAAATATAAAAACAAAAATAAAGCAGGACTAAAATGAAAAAAAAAAAAAATATTATGTATATTAATAATATTGGACAAATTTACATGCAGACAAGTACAAAAAAAACGAATAACAATTGAGCATTAAAATATGAAAAAATATCGTACGAGCAAAATTTTTTAGTAAATTGGAACATAATAAAATTATTTATGAAAGAAAAAAGAAATTGTAAAAAAAGAGGATAATTGAAAAAAATTATCAGAGAAATTAAGAAAAAGGAAATAATTAGAAAAAATATTAAATGAAATAAAGGAATTCAGATAAAAATTGGTGAGTAAAAGATGGCGAGGTCGAACGAGTAATGAGAGAAGGGGAAAATGGATTTTGGATTGGATAAATGTATGTACGTGAAGCAGATGAGAGTATATGAAGAGTACGAGCATTTACGAGCATAAAAGCCTATTGAACTTGTTCGCACTACCTCTGAATAGTTAGCAAAATCAATATTTACATTCGTTACAGAGTCAATATAATCGGCGCAAAAACGTACAGACGAGCTCTGCTTTTCGAGTCTCTCATCCTGCGAGTCAGTATTACGATCGCACGGTCATTACATTCCATAAAAAAAGCTTCGAGGTATTGCGCTTTGACCGCACATTGTTTTCAATAAAAATCAATTTTAAGCGAATACTGAAAATAATAAAAAAATGCCGATACAAACTGTAAAAATCATTTCGTCGTGTCACAAATAACAATAAAAAAACCAATCTCAAATATCGCAGAAAAATTAACTTCGTGTAACGATGAAAAGAACAAACTCAATTACTTTGAATAAAAACAAATGAAATAAAACTCTTTAAAAATATTATAAAAAATCAAAAAAAAAAAATGAATTTAAAAATTAAAAATCTCGACTAATTTACGATTAGCGTCCTTAAAAATTATTCCATTCATTTTACAAATAAAGCATCATAGATTACATTTGGTCGCAAAGCAGTCTTAAAAAAATCGTCGTAGAATTTCACTCGTTTAAAATGTGTTCGACGCGTCGGAGATTGTAAAAAGCCTTATTGGGAAGGGTGGAGAGAGCGAGAGAGAGAGAGAAAATTCTCGAAACAAAAATAAGAAAGGAAGAAAGCGAGGGCGGAACAATCGGCGGTTCGAGGCATGTGGTTGTTTTTCGAGAGAATCGCTGCTGTTTTTCTTTATTTTCCCTTTTTCACCGACGGCATTGCAAGTAGTTATGGTCGAGGCGCGGTCGGCCGTGTTCTCTCGTCCGATCTGTCCGGGGGCGTTGGGACAGCGTCGAAGAGGAGGACAGGGGTGGGGAGGTCCAGGCAAAGCGAGAACTACGGGTAAAAACGAGCGCCAGTACACAGAGAAGCGCCAAAAGCACAGAGAGCGCGTACCAGTTGTTCGAAGCTCTCGCTCTCTTTTTTCGTACTTCCGGTGCGAGAGAACGAGGGAGAGAAAACGCTTGAAAACTTCTCTGAAAAGTTTCAAGAGCCTTCCAAGTCTATGGTTTATAGCATTTTCAAAAAAGAATAAAGAGAGAGAGAGGGAAAAGGGAATACAGAGATGAAAGAAGAAAGTTGTGGGAACGCTTTTTGGTATGCGTCAATTTAAATACGGTAATGGAGGATAAAAAATCAGGTGAGAAAGTTAAGAATAATAATTATGTATATATATTAATATATTAATATTATGAATAATAATTATGTATAGAAAGTTAAGAATAATAATAATAATAAGAATAATAATAAAAAAAAATTCTCTTTTACAAAATTTAATTGTCATTAGCTCAAGTGTCTATTAAGGAAAATTTAATTATTTTTTATTTTCTTCAAAGTAAATTATTTAAGTTTTCATTCCGTTTTATTTACTGGCACAATGGTTGAAAAAATATTTCGAATGGATAAAAAAGCAGAAAAATTTTCGATAGTCAAGCAAATACGGTTTTTAATAAAAAGGGGAACAAATAAAAAGGAAGATCCGGTAGTAGGATGAAATGAAAAAGAATTATTAAGAAAGTACTTGCGTTGAACATATTTCAAAGAGAATCAGATATAAATATCCAGAAAGGTTTTAGACATCAGTATCAACTCAGCAGTCAATGTAAAAAGATATGCACCATTTATTTTTCTTTCTTGAGAGGATTCCATTAAAAATTTCATTTATCTTTTTGTACACATGTCTCACATTTATTTCTCATTTTATAAAAAATTCGTCATCTAGTATTTTTCGTTTTAAATATTATTAGACGGCATATAATAAGATCAAAGTAAATTAGAAATTTCAGAATTTCCCAATACTAAATATTGTTTCGAGATTCACATTTATTTTAATTATCATTTTCATAATAGAACTGAAGGAGTCCATGTTTTCAAGATCCTTCGAGAAACCGTAATTTTTGAACTTAACTACAGTAAAATTGACAATTCATGTCGCAAGTACCTTCTTAATGAGCGACGCGAGCTTCCAGAGTCATGGAAGATTTTACAATGAAAAGAAAGAGGAAATATACGCGTATATATATATTTGTACAGAGATACAGAGACAGAGAAAGAAAGAATGAAAGATCGTCGAGTACGACTCAGGATAAAGTACGTACTTAGTAGTGAGGCTGTGGTCTAAGCCACCGTCATCGAGGTTCGCGGAAGGTCCTAGAGGACCTAGAGGATCATCGGCATCTGTACGATTCAGAGGGGACGGATTCGTCGTAGATTCCGATCGAGGATTTCCATTGAGGGTGTCGTCAACCAGGCTCGACTCGGCGATATCCGCACCCTCACTGCCATACCTGAATCATCATCACCATTTTTTCCCTTCACTTTCACCGTCTTCAAAACCACTCAATTCATTCCCACAAAACCTAATTCTACGGTTCATATTCATTCTCAAACTCTAACAAGCTCGCATTTTTCAACGTTTGAGAATTTTTTTTTATATCGAATGATTATTTTTATTTTTTTAATTGCGACGTTCACTTTTTTTCTGTCGATTTTCCATTCAGTACCATTCCATTCAGTATTCTAATTGAGAGATTTAGTTTTTAGAATTTATATAGGGTAGGGTAGGGCAAAATGGAGTAGGGGGGGGGGGGGGCAAAATGGGGTACCCCAAAAATTTGGTGAAAATTTTCGATATTTCTGATAAAATTTAATATCAAATAGTCTTTTATTTGTTAAGAACATTATATTTGGTGATTTAAGAACACGTTTGAACAAAAACTAAAGCGAAAAATCGATTAACATAGCAGATCGGAAAAGAACATTTTCTTTGGTAATGAAACCCATTTAAACAAAAATGAAAATAAATCAACAATTAATTACTTGAAATAAGACGTCAAAGCTAATAATAACTTAACAAATTATGGGAAAAAATTTTTTTCGTACTTTTTGAAGAGGTACCCCATTTTGACCGCTAAAAAAAATGTGTTTTCTCATGAAAATTTTATTTCAGCTGAAAATTGAATTTGTTTCCTTCAATTGTGATCATAAAACAAGAAATTCAGCATATTTAAACCCTTGGAATCGAAAACTTTTCTTAAGTACCTCATTTTGCCCTACCCTACCCTATAAACAAATCTTTTCGAGAGTTTTCTAATTATTGTTCGATGCATTTGTTTTCATCGATTTGTTTGCATCGATAAGCCGATTTTTTATTGCAAGGTAATTTTAATCAAGATTGTTTTGGATTTACGCGTCACAAAGAGGAATTTACGAGAGTCCTAGGCAGAGGTCTTTTAGGTTTTGTTGAACTATCAAAGACGGAAAAGAGGAGAGAACGGTGGAGGAGAGTTGTGGTTACGATTTAGTGCAGACCAGTGAACGAGCCTCGGTAATTAAGAAATTAGCATCTCGAGGCTCGTTTTCAAGCGACACTTGTCAGAGCTAGATAGAATCTTTGTGCACTCTTTATTCCTTCACTTTGAACGACGAACATTTCAGATAAAGGAACATTTATACGATTTTATTATCACACAATATTTATTATTTTTCATTACTTTTTATTTGCATATATCTATCATAAATAATTTACTAATAATTTTCAGAGATAAAGATAAATTAAATACCTAAATAGAAAAAATAATTCAAACGTCCAAAGGACAAAAATTTAAACAAAAAAACGTTTTTAAATTTAGAATACTACAAAATAGAGATAATTCATTGGAAATCAAACATTGATTCGTTAACCACGTTAATTTTTGTTTTTTTTGCGATTTTCGCCCGTATCCGTGTCGCGTTTGACCCGCATTCGCGTTTCAGTTGAAACGAGGAAATCCGGCGTTTGTTGGACTCGGGTAAACGAAGGTGTACGCGCTGTGAGAACTCGTTAATCAGCCCTGGAAGAGACAGCTCGGCGGCACTTTAGCCGTCAAAGCCTGTTCGGTTAACACGTGAATCACGCGTGTATTATGCACACATTTGCATATCCGCGTGCATATTTATATGTGCACTTATGTGTAGATTTACGAGAAAAATAGAAAAAAAATGTCCACGTGCACTCGAGAATAATATCCATAATATTTTCTCGCACATTTGAGTAATGTTTGGATAATTATTTTTTTTTCTCGAAATATTTTAATTTGTATTAAATTCAGAGCCTTTATCGTCCCTCCTTCGAAAACGCATTTGCATGTGTACGTACAATTACCGGCACGACACATTTTTTCCCCTCTCGATCATCCTTCTTGATAATCGAATGGCTGGGAGAAAAGGTCAAGAGCTGCAATTACGGTGAAGCATAATAACGAGCTTTTTGCACGAAGACAGCCAATATCCAAAATTACGAACACCAATATCCGAACGAACTTTTCACTTCGTCTTATTAGAAAAATCCAATTACGCGTATAAGATCGAGTACTTCGAAGAAAATATTTCCGATATTTCTTCAATCTTATTTTCGAGATTGAGAATGAAATCGGGTCATTAGAATTTATATGAATTTTTTGTTTTTGCTAAAGTTGCTTGTGATTTTATTCTGAGCAGTATGCAGATATTCTGCCGCAAAAATAATAAAAATGGAGACAATTGCAAAAAATTAGTAAAGACATAAAAAAGAGAAATGAAAAAAAAAACTTTTGTATACTCGAGCTCGAAAAAAAGAGAAATTTTTTTTTGTAAAGTTCAGTAACACAGCTTTCGATTTAAAAAAGTTTATATATGTATGTATCGCAGACTTTCCGGAGTTTCAAACGAGGCTTTGTGATGGTAATATCTAGAAAAAAAAATATTGACGCGACAATTGGGATGTTGAGGCAGCGATATATTGTAAACTGGAAAATTGGTGGCGAAATTCTGGGGACAAAGCAATGCAAAGTACCGGAAAAAATTGGAGAGGCGCCGAGGACGAAATTTCGTGCGCGCAGAGTTCGCGTTTGCGGAAAAAATCACCTCGGTCGTGAAAAAACACACGGTGACGAATTTTTTTTTCCAACTCAATCACGAAGTTTAATTTTTCCTTCTCTCGTATTTCAAAGAGACAGATATTTGTGAAATATGAAAAACTGAATTTGAAAGAGTTTTGTTCTTGCAAATATAATGTGAGATTTTCTCTTTGGCTTATTACGAGAAAACTTTTCTGTATTTATAAGATTTTGGAATTTTTAAATGAGAAATAGAGAAATCGTATAAAGAGAGAAAGAAGAAAAAGAGAAAGTAAGAAAACGAATATTAGGGGAGAGAAGTCATCAGTGAGATATACCCAAAGCGAATATTGGAATAGAGCCCATTTAGCTATCTCAAATATCGCAATCGTCGACCAACAGTGTGTACTGTATCTCCCTATTTTCCATCCAGTTTTCGGGTCTTTTGTGATCGAGAGGTTAAAAATAAAAATTCAAAAACAAAATACTCGCATTCTGGGAGTAAATAAAATTGCTTTTCTTACATACATATTATCTAATATTAATAAAAATTTAAATACGAAATGTACTTTGGGTTTTTTTGCAAACAGTTTTAAATATCATTCGTTCAATTGTCCTTGCATTTATTTATCTCTTGTTATCTTTGCTACAGTTTCTAAATTCACTGAAATAAATACTTAAATTTACATCATCTTCTTTTAATTTTTCAATCAATTTCAGCGCTATGAAATAGCCAAAATGTATTTTTTTTTATCCGAGAATTCTTTGCCAAGAATTTCCAAAATTGCAAAAAATTAATTTTCACCTAACTAAATACACAGAAAATAGATACAACATAAAAAATGTTGAAAATTTTTTCACAATAAGAAAAACGTAATTGACTAGTTACGAAAACAATTTCATAATCATGTGTGGTTTTTCTTTATCTTGACCGGTTAGTTGATTGGGACATAATTAGACGGAGTTTGTTATACGTTTTTTAATTAACATGAATAACTATATATAGAAGAAAAACCATATTTCATAAAAAAGTACATGGTACATGGACGTTGTTGTACTGAATACCGGATACAGAATATAATAGGGAAGAGTCTAAAAGTAAAAGGTAGGGAAGAAATACCGCGCTGTGGGCGTGCGTGGCTGTATAAAATGCGCTAAGGATGCGGTATGTAAAAGTGACGTGTGATTTTTATTCGCGTGTCGACGGTACAAGGGTAAACAAGTAAATATATGACATTAGAATTAATCAGTCAATGAAAAATGAAGATGTGACCCGATTGTACACATTCGATGGGGAAGGGAATAACGACAGCAAAAGGGATGTACCCGAAAAAAAGTTGTGGTCGTTTCATCCCTCTCGTGTACTGAATAAACAAAACATGAATAAATAATTCTAAAATCGTCAAATAAAAAATTGAAAAAAATTACTCGAGACCCGTATAATTGCGAAGAATACGAAAGTTAGAGTCTAATAAAAAAACAGCGCATCGTGAATTTTATTCACCTCATGCCCGCGAGTAAGTAATGACCTCAAAATTAATCGGTAAAGAAAAAAATTTGAAAAAATAAATAAATGAATCCCCATTGTATATTTAATGAGGAAGAGTATAAAAGCAAAGGTATAGAAAAAAATAGCGCGTTGTGGGCGTTCGTAAGCGCGAGCAGCGGCGTCGTTGGACGAGACTCGTCCGATCAATACGTACGCGGGCGCAACCACCACCACCGCTCGCAGTACTGCCAACCGCCCGACAAACTCGGCTATTCGAGAGTTCAGCCCAGACCAGCCGAGGGCCAAAGCTTTTGCGCGCGTCGGGGCTTTTCCCATTCGCCCCTTTCCTCTCACTCTTTCTCACTATTCATCTGTTTCTCTCTCTCTCGCTCTCTTTATCTCTCCTTCTCGATTTCGCTCTCTTTCTCACTCTCTCCCGTATTTCCCCTTTCGCATTTATTCCTCCCTGTGGCACGCGAGTCGCGGACGACGGCGTCTTACTGACTCGATCGTTTCGAACGAGGCACTCTTTTTTTTACTTTCTTTTTTTCTTCTCATACGCGTAATCACATTTGTACCTCTCTTGGAAGTCACAGTTCACGATTTAAGAGTTTTGCAAAAAATGTAAAAGTCGTTAGAAATTTCGCACTCTGCTAAATTTATTCAATATTGGCAATTTGTAATTTTTAGTAATTTACTGAATATGATTTTGAATATATTTACTTGGATATTGAATTATGTATTTTTTATATGCTTTAATTCTGTTGCTTTGAAGCAAATTTTTGTATCAATCGTCTCAATTATAATAACAAATAAACCGTATATATTTGTGTTTCACCTTTAAACACTTTTTATAATGTCGTTATTATACGTATAATTACCATTTATTTGAATTTACTTTATGTATTTTACGTTTTCTCGTGTTAATGGACTTTGTTCTACATCAAAGCGAGTTCTGTGATCTGAGAAGTGCAAAGAGTCGGAAGGGAAAAGTCTGAGAGGGGGAGAGAGAGAACCGAAGGGAAGAGAAACTCGCGCCAGACGCGAGAGAAGAGAGAATTCCATTTGGAGGATTTATGACCGCTGCCTCGCGTGCCTCCAAGTGTCATTATATGTATACACCAGATAAATTCCTATATACATTTTCAACAGTCTCGTATAGTTCTCTCACTGGTGCAGTCCCTGCAATTTCTTGATGTTACCGTCCCATATCGGTTCGAACGTCCTTTCACGTTCGTCTTTTATTTTACACTTTTATCTCCCTTTTTTAAATTTCCTATAAGCGCCGGAATCTCTCTTTATCCTGCAATTTTTTTCACCACTTTTAATTTCTTACATCACACGAATTTTTCAAGCTTTTCATAAAAAATTATGTTTTTCTCATCTAATTTCACTTTTGCCTCGGTTTTTTAAAATTCTTTCAAAGTCCTAAGATGTCTTTGATCTTGCACGTTTTTAATTTAATGGGACTGTGTTAGAAATTCTTTCTTTTGACATTTTTTTTAACATGAAATTGTATCCTAACTCGTATAAAAAATATTGCACAGCAAAAGTTTTAATTAGAGTGTAGTAGTAATTTTATTTTTAATTTACGTCATACTGTTTTTAGAATCATTTAAAAAATTAAACAAACCGCAATACGAAATATATTTTTACAAGATGTATTAAAAATTTTATATATTGCTCGTTGTTTATAAATCTCGGATTAAAATTTAATTTTGTTGTAATTATATAAGAAAAAGCGTTAAATTGTTGAACAAGGAAAATATAAACACATTTGGCGAACAGTTGATTTTATTATCGACGTTTCACATCAATCGAAAAATGTCAGTGTAAAAAGATTCCTCAGCCGCGTACTTTCTCGAATAATTTATATTGTCTCCCTGACTGGCGCCGGAGCGACGTGGATCGAAATGTGATAACCGAGGTTCGTGATCAGACAAACAACACACAGAGTTGCGACTACGCATTGGAATCGAAATGAAAGAAGAATGTACAGCCACACTTTTTATCCTTTTTCCATGACCTTTCGCCTTATCCCTTTTCTTGACAAATTTTACGGAATTTCTATTTTAACTACAGTCAATTTGTCTGAACAACGTTTATAGAACACTTTATTTGTTTTGTCCTGAGGTACATAAATGTCATAAATTAAATGAATAGGTTATGAACGTTTTTTATGAAAGTTGAAATTTGTTTATGATTAAAAATTTAAAAAGAAAATATAAACAGAAATTAGCAATAAAAATTGATCGTATCTGGAGGCACTTAGTTGCGATGACTGGTGGGAAAGAGAAAAAACCCCATTTAATAGACCTTTTTATATTTCTGTAGAGTCTAAAAAATTTACAAATTAAATTTTTGTGTAAAAACAAAACAATTTTTAATTTGTTTTACTTATCCTACAAGACAAGTAATTGTTTCAAATTCACGCAACACCAACATTGATATAATATTTTTTAAATGGAATAAGTAATGTTCTCTGACGTACCTATATATTATAAATTATATTACATTCGGCTTAATTTTTCATTTTTTGACTTATATTTTAAACAATATTTAGTGTCGCGAGCGTAGTTCAAAAAAGTAAATCGGAATGCGTGGAATTCGAACTTCATGTCGACCGTACGGAATTTACTTCGCGAGCTATGTTCGGCCGAAAATATCTCAAGAAAAGAAAAGGAGCGAGAGAAGATAAAGAAGAAGTGGAGAATATGAGGAGCGTGACTACAGCAAAGGCTGGTGGAGAGCTTTTCGAAATTCGAGTGTGGAAATTCCGCAAAGATTTCTTTTCGCTCTTGTTTCATCCGCTCTGATGATTATATCCGTGTACTCTCGGGGCTCGTCGTGTGCTTTTCATCTCTTTTTTTCATCGTCCACAGTATGGATATTCAAGAAAAAAATGAAACCACCAAATGCCGAGGAGAATTTCGAGCCCTAATCAGGAAATTCCTCTTTTTTCGTTGTTCTCCCGTATGCTCACGCACGGACGACTTTTTCGGGCACGAAATTCTTTTTTAATCATCAAAAAGAAAATTTTTGCATAAAATTAATAATAATGACGACCGAGATTAATAAAAAAATGATTTAATTGAAATTACGAGTGAAGTACCAATTTGAAACGCGATATCAAAATATTGAATTAATGATTCTAATTTTTTAAAACCACTTTTATATTTACGAGAATATTTCAACAGCCAAAACCTATTTTTTTGAATATTTATTTCCATATAATTTAAAAAAATTTGCGTGTTAATTCTATGCCATGAAAAATGATTTTTGCCCATAAAAATCCGTATTGCTTCATTTTCACAATTTTCATTGATCTCTAATTTTTATTTGTTACGTTTTTACGATCGTAGTTTACACGCATGACCTTTGAGACCTTTTCACAGTGGATTGCCTCCGCGGAATGCGCGAGAGTGTGGCATGCAATCCGCGTCAGATAAAAGATCTCCGGGACACGAACACGGAGGAACGAGAGAAAAAATAGAAGTAACAGGAAGACAGAGAAAGAGGAAAATACGATGTGTATTACGTGGGCACACACATATAAATGGAGCCACGGATTACGCAGCCTCCGAGGAGAAAGGATCAGAGGTGGCATGGAACGAGCGTGAAGTCGTTTCTAATTTTATCGTTCGTTACTGCCCGAAGGACGAGCGAAAGGAACCAAGGATCACGGATAAACATGCCGCATATATTTTTATCACTATTCTGTTATTCATTCATTTTTATTCACTTACATTCATTTTGCTTGAAAAATTATAAGTTGTTCGATTATTTTTTGTTGTATAAATTGAATAATAGTAACTACGAGAGTACATTTTGTTTGTGAGCCTTGTTTACATGTATATGCTGAATATTAGTATCAAATCTTCGAAATTTTCGTCTTTTTTATAATAGAGAAGAGATGTGATTTATACTTGATCTATTTCCTACCCATGCATCTAAACGGAATCCGATATTTCAATACAGATTAAGAATTTTCGGTGTATACATAAATTTTATTTTATTTTATGCAGTAAGAAATAAAAACCATAGAAAAACATGCTACGTTGATTTTTATCGGAAGTTTTGATAATTTCTATAATTTTTTGTTCTTTTCTTTTCAGGAATTCATTTTGTCGTATTGTTTTTCTTCTTATCATGCAAATCTCATGATAATGAATGTTTTTGTTTATCGTTTCCAATAAATTTGTTAAATGAATCGATTATTCCAGTCTAAATTACGTACCAGTTTACAAAATAAAAGTACCAAAAGTACCCAAAATACAGCTAAATATTTTCAAAAGTACGAGGATAACAAAATTTTAAAACAGAGTCCTATGTGCTTACACTGAATAACTCGTCCATTTGACCTCCGTTGAACCCTGTACTAATTTATCAAATTGTTTAAAAATGTCCTTGACCTGTAAATTCTAGCTAACTCACAAAAACTGATAAATATACCACGAATATACAACATTTAAATTTTCAACCATCCAGTATGAATAAAAACGTCTCTATCTAGAATTAAATACACTGCTCAAATACGTAATAGTAAAAATGAGGATAAAACCGTTTTTCCAAAAATTCTAATGCTCCAGATATTCAAGCTCAAAAAGAGTGGTCCGGGTCTATGTAAAATTATAAATAATTGTAATCTCTATTTCCAATTTATTTTTTATAATAAAACTCGTAAATTCGAATTATTCGTTGCTCATTCAGGGTGAAATGTTTATATTCTCGTTCTATATTTTTTAAGACTATCTTTTCCCTCGTAAATTACGATTTTCTGGCAAATCCTGCTTTTATTTTCAGCTGATTGGTATGCAAAGCGAATCGGCGATATTTCTCGAAAAGTCAGATCGATAGAATTACTGCTGTCGGCACAATGGGTAAAGAGAACGAAGAGCGAGAGCGAAGAAGAGCAGGAGCATATAAAAAATATCGAGCGCCCAAAGCAGGAAGTTGACAGCGATAAATATAATAAACGTTAGAGTTTCTGGAGTACGAATCGATGAATCCTAAAAGTACTCCGTATAGTGGCTAATGCGACACGCCGTGACGGATTTATCGAAATCCAAAAAAAGGAATGCAACCCAGAATCGTGATTCGTTCACTGGGTCGTACGAATCATTGCACACTATCAACCACGAATTTTTCGTCACACGCGAGCACGATATATTGGTCGGAATCGACTTATTGTACTAAATAAAGCTCGAGCGGTTTTTTTTTCGTGAAAAAAAAATTATCGAGCTTCCAATTGTTCCTACTCTTTGCTCGTTCACGTTTCTCGTCCTGACACGATAAAGTCACGCTTTCGAGGGGCAGGAAAAAATACTCGAGCCTTATCGAAGCCTGTACGTGACTTTTATGACGAGGAAACATAATAAAAAAAAAGTGAAATAACTTACAGTCAGCTTCCGGCACTTGGTAGATCAGGAACCAATGGTATTCGTGCCACCAACTCGACCTCCACAATACTCGGGTTGTTATTCATTTAAATATTACGTTTCTCTCTCTGCTGATTTCCTTATCGGTTCTCTCTACGTTCTATGTAAACTAAGACACTGCCTATTTTTTTTTTCTCTCTGACACTGCTTTCTCCTCACCGAAAATTCCCTTCCTTTTTCCTGGCACTGGAAAAGGCGAGGGGGTCCGACCACCGACTGGATTTTTCTACTGGCACACTACCTCCCTTTTTTTTCCTCTTTTTATTCCGAAAACTCGTCACACAGAAAGAGTTTATGCACAGGCGTACGTAGAAAAATAATTATTTTCTCGTTTTCTCGTATTTTCGCGAAAAAAACATTTCTTTTAGGGAAATGATTGGGGAGGGGATAAAAGTAAAATATTTCGCGCAAATTCAGCGTGCTGGAAGTAGTCACGGCCGTGAGGATGGCCGGCGACAGACTGAACGCCCCAGCAGCTGCGCCAACCTCGCGACCGCTTCGGCCGTCTTCGTTGCATCCCGGTCTCTCTCGGATAGCGAGGATGACGTCATGCCCTCTGTCATACCATCGCGTGGTCTATACTACTGGGGCGTCCGGCTGGGCCGGATGCTTTTACTACTTCTGCCTCGCTTTATTGTATCCTTGAGGGCTCGCTTTTCTACCTTTTCGTCTTCCGCATTTCCACTTCAACGCTCTCTTGTTCTTTCTTACCCCCTTCTTATTAATTTCGTTCAATTTCGGAATTCAATTTTTATCATTATTTTTAAGAGCGGAAAGATATATTTCTATATTATGTCATGAGAGAAAGATTTATTCAATTAATTGCATTTTAAATTACGATTGCACAAAACGCAACGTACTGACATTAAAGAATGTTGTAAAATTTTTAACTTTATATCCATGAACTTATTAGTCGTAATTTTGACAAGAAAATGATATTTTCATGGTTATTTTGCGAGAATTATTTCTTATTTAATTACTCGTCACTATTTCTTGTTTTTTATTTAATTTAAAATTATTTTTAAGAAAATTTATAATTTTTTAAATATTATATTTGATAATTATAGAACAGAATTTTCGTTCCATATTTTCGTAAATATTTGCGTATCCACTAAACTCAGCGCACGTATAATTATACGCTGAACTCAGTTCTTGCTGTATTTACCTAAAACGTTACCCGAGGTATTAAGAACTTTCTTCCAAAAAATGAACTTTCAAAATTTCTCTCTTGAACAATAATAAAAAAAGAAGAAATAACAGTGAAGGGAGAAATAGGAGCTCATCGTACTTGCGAATGGCACACGTTGAACCGTAGAGTTTCTCAAGATACGTCGTGGCTTTTACAGCGACCAAAGAGCTGCACAAAACTCGGTAAATTTCTATACACGTCAACGGTGTAAAAGGTGCTCGAGAGTTTTCGTTGACAAGAGAAGACTCTCGTGAGTTCCTCGATGTATCAAAGATTTATCCCCTACGGCATCTTCAACGTCATGATAGGAGAAAATCTGGCAAACGATCGAACAAGTTTGCGATATATCCGCGCATCGAGAACGAAGTTTAATGAAACGATCAACACAATTTCGCTTCAAAAATATATAATATAAGTATAAAGAAAGGCTTGGAAATGCTTTTTTTAGAAAGGCTTTTTATTTTATTTTTATCTGTTTAAAATTTTAAAAAAATTGTGCAATATTTTACACTTAAGAAACGAAATAATTTTTAATATCAATCTTCATAATTTTTCGTTCTTTCTCAAAGAAAAGTAAGACGTTCGATAATGTTAATGTGGGAAAGGTGCAGTCTTGAAAATGAAAAAGTAACACATAAATCGTGCAGTTAATATATAGAGAAATGTTACGTGTTTGAAAAAAAATCACACTGTTCTATTTTACCCGGGTGTACGTGAAAGACATATTTCAGGCTTTGTTCGCAAGTTTGTTCGTCAGAATACACGTATACGCATGAGAGTATATACACAACAACGAAAAGTTCCGAGCACAGCGGGAAAGGAAAAGGAGAAAGAAAATAAAGAGGCAAGAGGAAATGAAGCGAGAAGATGGTTTTCTTAATCGGTAGAGCTCCACTTTGAAATGCTGAACGTTGCGGTATTATTTGTTTCTGTTATATATTTATCTAATTACAGAAAAAATATAACAATATTTAATTCAGGTTTTTGAAATTTTGTCCATAATTAAAAAAAAAATTTTCGATAAATTTTATTGACAATTTATGTCAATATGAAGAAAGAATTTATCATGAAATGAAAAATTGAAAAAAAAATCAAAAAATTAAAAATTTTTAAAAATTAAACGCATATTTTAGGTTTTTCAATACGATTACTTGTTGGTCAAAATATGAATGTATAATCAACGTATTCACAACAGCGAAACGTTTGGAGCAATTCCATGATGAAGAGGAGAAAAAATCTAGAAAAAAAAACGAAACGATTTTTGGGATCGACGAAGCTCCATTTTGGAGTTGTCTACGTTTCTATTCTCTCGCTTTCCGAGAACGTTCGCATTTTACGACTCTCCAGCGGGAGAACGAAGCGAAGAGAGAAAAATGAGATGGATAGTAAAATGGTATACGACAGACAAAGCAACTCTCCACAGGAATCTGAGTGTCTAGTTTCTCCAGCCGGTTTCGGAACTTCCGTTTCGAATGTGAGAATCGCCTTTCATCCCTGGAGAATGTTTTTGCTTTCCCCGACGTATTCGACGGAACTTTCCTCGCTTTCTTCAAAGTACAATGTAGAAAAATGTACACGCGGGCCACTTCGATTTTTTCACTCTTTTTAAATTTGATTTTTTTTAGAATTTGTTATGTATAGGAATAAAAAAAATTCAAAAATTTACGCAAAAGATAACGATTGAAAACAAAATATGAATATTTAAGCATTTTTTAAGTTAATAAAATATTTTTTATGAATAGTAAAAAATCTGAAATTTAAACAGTGCATCCTCTTTCGGGGTTTACAGCAATTTAGTCATATCGTTTCTTCTCCCTCTCACTAATTCTACTTTTTCATAGCAGATAAGGTCTTTTTTTGCGAAATCATCACATTTCAAAAATTCATACTCTGCTGAAATTCCACATTGATCGTGTGCCCAAGATCAATTTGTACACATCTGATCACTATGCGTGTAAATGAAGACACAACTCATCAATGAACTGTGGAAAATGAAAAAAAGAGTAAATAGGGGAGTGAGGGGCATGGCGGGCCACTTAAGGAAAAAGTGCTCGCAATTCGAGTTTTTTTCGTGCATTCCACTTTTTTTTAGTCCCTGAA